>CAIGRT010118578.1:0-16135 GCA_903798405.1 Fraxinus platypoda | reverse complement strand
AAGAGATAAAGTCTATGAAGGACAATGACGTGTGGGACCTCATTTCATTGCCTGAAGGTACATAACACATTGGTTGCAAATGGATATTTAAGACCATGATGGATTCGAAGGGTGATGTTGAGAGGTTTGTCTTGTCGCAAATGATTTTACAAGAAAAGAAGGCATCGATTATAAAAAGACTTTCTATCCAGTTTATTTGAAAGACTCTTTCAGGATTATAATGACATTGTAGAGCATTTCGATATTGAGTTACGTTAGATGGATGTTAAGATAGCGTTTTTCAATGGTAACATTGATGAAATAATTTATATGGTGAAACCAGAAAATTTTGTGCTGGATGATGCAAAATAAATGGTTTGTAAACTAAAGAAATCCATCAATGGACTCAAACAGGCCTTTCGTCAATAGTATTACAGGTTTCATCAAGTGATCATCTCATATGGTTTTGAGATGAATTTGGTCGATGATTGTATATATCACAAGTTCAATGGGAGTAAGTATATTTTTCTGGTTTTATATGTCAATAACATATTGCTTGCCGCAACGATATAGACTTATTACACGTAACCAAGAGATTTCTAACAAGGAATTTTGAAATGAAAGATTTTGATGACGCCTCTTTTGTATTAGAAATTCAGATACACCGAGATCNATTTTTCTGGTTTTATATGTCAATAACATATTGCTTGCCGCAACGATATAGACTTATTACACGTAACCAAGAGATTTCTAACAAGGAATTTTGAAATGAAAGATTTTGATGACGCCTCTTTTGTATTAGAAATTCAGATACACCGAGATCGTTCTCGGGGTATTCTTGGATTATCACAAAAGAGTTATATCGAAAATGTACTTAAAAGATTTGGTATGCAAGATTGTAAACTAGGTGACACCCCTGTGGCTAAAGGAGCAAATTCAGTTTAAGTCAATGCCCCAAAAATGACTTGGAAATTAAAGAAATGCAGAAGATTCTATATTCTTCAGCTATAGGGAGTCTAATGTATGCTTAAGTTTGTACGCATCCGAATATAGTGAACATTGTTGGGATGCTAGGGGATATTTAAGTAACCCGGGAATTGATCATTTAAAAGCAACCAAACGGGTCATGCGATATTTATAGAGAACAAAAGACTACATGTTCACATACAGGAGATCAGATCAGTTGGAGATCGTCGGTTATTCTGATTCTGATTTTGCGGGGTGCCAAAATAGTAGGAGATCCACTTTAGGTTATATCTATCTGCTTGCTGGAAGTGCTATTTCTGGGAAGAGTACTAAGCAGACACTCATAGATACTTCCACCATGGCAGCGAAGTTTATAGTGTGTTATGATGCATCAAACCATGGAATATGACTGCGAAATTTTGACATTGGGCTACGCATTATGAACAGTATAGAAAGACCACTCAAGTTATTTTGTGATATAAATTAGAAGTGTTGTATTCCAATAACAACAGGAGCTCGACGAAGACAAAACATATAGAGATCAAGTTCTGGCTATTAAAGAAAGAGTTCAGAGTGGACAGATTTCAATAGAGCATATCAGGACAAACTCCATGGTTACGGATCCGCTTACTAAGGGTTTGAGACCCAAGGCCTTTCGTGAGCACACTGCTCATGTGGGTATAATATCTCTTGAAGATATCTAGTTTCAGTGGGAATTTGTATTTCTGTGTTTTTCATATTAGACACATATACTGTTATTTTGGATATGGTTTATGGTTAAATTTATTTTCAGTTGTAAAGTTTTTTTGGTTTATTATCTCTGAACTTGTTTAAAAATGATCTCACTAAGGTATTAAGGTGGACTAGTTGGAAATAGGCATGTTAAGATCACATCACATGTAATTTTCATACTACACATCCATGATTGATCAATGTCATTCAGTTATGTCGATATACGTAACCATTGATGAATTTAGTTACGGTAAAAGCAGCAAAAGCCGCTTTGATCTTATGTTGATATGATTGATGAACCGGATTGTTTGAGGATGCATTCGTTGATTGATGGACCAGATTGTTTGGGGATGCATTCGGTAATGATAGCAAAATTATGAGTACTCACAAGGTTATGTTTAATGCACAATTATAAGGTAACACATATAGCCCAAGTGGTAGATTGTAAGGATTTTTAATCGATCACGTGGGTTTATATGTGAATTATTGTGTATTAAATTAAAAGTTATCAATTTTGGTAAGTTCGTTTAAAGTGATCTAATAAGGTTTTAGTATTTTGGGTTTTTAAGCATCTAATTAAAGTGTGAGACTTTATGTGCAGAGACCTGGCCTATTCCTAATTTCATGATGAGTCGAGTTAGATTAACATGCCGTTAGTATATATATACGATTATGGTCCCCGGATCACATGGTGATTGTTCATTCTGTTCTGACTCCCATCATCAGAGAGAAATAAATGGACAACATGTTGATTTGAAAGACTAAAATCGTAGGACTCATTCGTTGCATTAACCTTGTGTGATTCAGGTAAGCTTCCGCTTTGGTTCATAAATTCTTGGTGATCTAACATGAAAGATCATTATGACGGTAAAAGTTTTCCCTACAATGCCATTTCACTTTATCTCACCTTACTATATTTTCTCCACTCCCCTACTTCAACTTCATCCCCACCTCCGCCAACTGTTACTACCCCCACACCCTCACCATCTTCAGCGACCAATTTGAATAAACATTCCGACGACCCTTCAACCCTGCTCCTTTATTAATCCTCTCTTAAAAGAGACAAAAGTTAGCCCCTTCATAAATCTTGAGCTTTTCTTTGGGTTTTTGGCTTGTTTTCTTGGGCTATTAGAGTATTTGAGTTTTATTTTTTTTACTGCTCTAAATTGGATTTGCTTGAGCAACCAAATCAAGGCTGAAAGCCCTTTTCATATTGGTGCAGTTCTGGATTTCTCAATCCATTTAGTAATAGACTAGAATGCCTTGCTCTTTATCGTTGTTTTAGTTTTTCGATTATGGGAATGCTAATCTCTATTTAATCTTGTAGCTTTGTTTTCTGAAGTAGAATTTGTGACATATGAATCCATTTGTGTTTAATTGACTATTGTCTCTTTTAAGATAGACTAGATTAACGAAGGAGCTAGGTTGTGTTGATCTATGGTTGACTTCATCATTAATAATTTTGATCATAACAAACAAATTAATTTTATTTCTAACAATTAATTTCAAGTCTTCAAAGCTATTGTTGCTAAGTTGATTGACTGAAGACAAAAATGTCACTATCCAAAGACTAGCATCGAACATTCAATAAAAATTGAGATGAAAGTAAAAAAGAATTTCAATAGTCAAATATCAAAAATATTATACTAGATGTTTATATTTATGTGTAAAGGTACAACGTATCAATATTTAAAAATAAATTATTAAAAACTCAACAAATAATTTTTTATGCACGAAAAATTATTTTATAAAGACACCTTCATAAAAATTATTCTTCAAAATGTAAAGATTTCAGTTTGATATTCAAATTTAGAACACTTTTTACAATATCACTTACCTTAAAAAATAAAGTAAAAAACGTCATTCAAAAGCCTACATTTTTCAAAACATTCAAGAAGGAAAAATCGGAGGAAATTCTATTGATGAGGACGTCCGGTTCTTCCAATAGCCACTTTTTTTAAGCGTTTTGAATTCTGACGCACAACGGCTACCTTGGTTGTCCAGTTCAGAATGCAGATGTTTGATTGCTTGTTCGATTACTCAGATTTTTTTTGGCGTCTTGAACACTACAAATACCATTTCACTTTGTATTCATTACATACTTTCAAGAGTATTTAAGTGAGTTATTATTGAGCAAAAATATAATGATCTTACATCTTATTTATCTTCATCAAATCATTTAGTTTGAAAAACTTTTGATTGAATCAAGTTTTGAAGAACATCTTTCTCATTAAAGTTCTTTCTCACCTAAAACTTAAGCTTCATTTATTGCTATTAATTAAAGTGTTAACATATTTCTCTTTTAGTACTTAATTTGTTTATATCATCTATTAAGAGAAAAGTTTCAAATTGTAACATCATTCCTCTTTAAATTTGTGGGTCATATTAAGGTCCTGGAAAGTTCACCATTGTATAAGGAATGTCGTTCCTTATTTGTAAGTCATCGGAGTAGTTGTACGGGTTTTGATTGCACCATAAGTCAATTAAATTTAGTGAAAAGACCTTACTCGTGGCGAAGAGTTCAATAACGGAGGACGTAGATCATCGATATGGATGTAACCTCCACAATTACATCGTTTACAGACTCTTTTTCCTTTTATTTATTGCTTTCATATTTGCCCACTTTGTTTAATTAATATATTTATTCCAAACTTGTTCATATTGTGAAATAATTTTTCGGAAAAGTTTTGGAAAATTAATTTACCCCCCTCTTGATTAGTTATTCTTGGGCTTTCAGATTGAAGGAACGCGTGGTTGCCAGAATGTTTATTCACATTGGTCGTTGAAGATGGTGAGCGTGTGGGTGTAGTGGACAGTTGGCGGAGATGGGAAAAAGATGAAACAGGATGGGGAAGAAAATAAAGTTTTAAATGTTTGGAATTTTGGATGGCACGTATAAAAAATTTGGGTATAATTTACAAAAAAAAAAATAAAAAATTGGGTATTATAACTGCAATTATTCCTTTTTAATTTTGACATTAAACTAACATATCTTGATGACATGAGGTATTTCAAGCAAAAGGTTTCAAACATGGATTTTTTCTATGATTTCCAATAGGTAGGGGATATATCGTACATCAACAAGTATGTAGGGAGATTTTCTATCATTAAGCCTAAAATTAAGTATATAAAAGTTTTTACTCTCTTAATTTGCGGTTGTGCATGTATATATATTTATATAGACATGATGTGGTGAGATATAATTGTGTAAAAAAAATTTCAATAACACATTGTCTATATATAAACCATTACGTAATCGTCTATGTTCAAGTAACATTATTCATTAATTTAAATATTCTTTTTAAAATTTAAAAAAAAGGCTCTTTAAAATTAGAGGATAGCTTGTATATGCTGATAAACAAGGGTATAAAATCCCCCGCCCGCCCGCCCGCCCGGACACGCAATTCCTCACTTCGAGAGTTTGATTTGCAATAATTATCCATACTCAAGTTTTGGGTTCAATTAACACCATTTTTGTTTTTCACAGCGGATACACTGTTCTGTGTTCATTTTCTTCCTCGTTCACACAATCCATGTAATATTCCCAAAACCCTAGTTTTTTTTATTATTTATTTACGTGTAATATCAACATATATGTATGTGCTTGTCAGCTTGTGAGCGTGCTTTGTATGTATGTAATGATAGATATATTGACAATTTGAAATCTTTGTATGATATACATGTCATAAAAGACTTTGTTTAATTGTTACTCTGGGATGCATTGATTATTGAATGATTTTGCACTAGTTCCAATAAGAATTTTAAGCGATCCGATGCTTTGAAATTTGGGACTAGAATTTCTTACTTGTTCATTGGGAGAACTTTCACAATTCATTAATGATTTTTTTTTTTTTTTTGCTTGAATTGTTTGTGCTTGCAGATTTGCAGACGAGAGTACTTTCTGTACGGGATATAAATTGCAAAGATTTTGTCTGAATGATATTATTGAGATTTAGTGAAAAGACACAAGCTAAATTTATAGGATGATATTGGTGAAACTAGAAAAAGCAAAGAATAGAAAATATAGGAGAACAGGTGAATTCTAGGGAGAAAGAAATCAAAAAGGGTGAAGAGGTAAAGTTTTTTGAGGGATAAAATGGGGGATTCGAAAAAGGAGGGCCTGCTGGCGCCGGCCACACGGAGGGACCCATATGAGGTGTTGTCTGTGTCAAGGGATTCTTCTGATCAGGAAATCAAGACTGCTTACAGAAAGCTTGCTCTCAAGTATGTTTCAAATTGGTTATTTTAGTTACGACATTACATTAATTATTTAGTATTTCAGGTTTATTCGGTGCGGGGTAGATAGAAAATATGTGTTACATGTGGTTGAAGGTTGGTATATGTGGTTCAAGAGGTATGAAAGCTATTATTAAACTATCAAAATGTATGGAAGTGCTAGTATATATGTTCCTTTACAAATTTAATTGTTCAAAAAATGATTTGCAGGGAAAATAGATATTTTTACTTTACCCCCTGTTTGATGGCCATTATAAAGAGAAATTGGGGAAAAATGATGTTTTGAATAGTTTTTTATTTTTTTTTTTATTTTGAGAATGCGTGGTTAAAAAGTATGGAAAATTTTTGGGTTTACATGTAAAATATTTTATTGTGTGAATGTGTGGTTGAAAATGAGTACGAGAAATAAAGAGTTTTGAAATAAAGAGAGTCAAACATGGGCTTATATTGATTTTTGAGCGGAATAGTTTTTTTTGGCTTTAGGCTATTTTTCCCCTCTTTTTACTAGAGCTCCCTGAAGTTTCAACTAAAAGATGCTTTGTTAGGGGCTCCATTTCCTTCTTCCAATGGGGCTCTGTCTAAAACCTGTGAATGAGAGGTAGTAGTTGTCAGTAAGCGATAACATATGTATGGATTCTCAAGACTATGAGAAACTTTATAACCCTAAACCGTACAGTAATTTTGTGTTGAATTGGTATGTTGTTGATCACATTATTCTGCAGAAACATCTACAGTAATTACTCTTAGATATTTGATACATGAAGTTTGTACATGAAAAAATTTTGAGTTTCTAATTAGTCTCTGATAATAGTTCAAGTGGCTGCTGAATTAATTTGTACTGATTAAACTATGCTTTTTTTTGGGTGGTTTGTTGGGATTTGACCCTGAAGTTAATTCGTTAGCCAATGAGTTCCAGGATAATAAGTAGTCATGCGTTTGGTTTCAGAAACCTGTCATCAAAGTTATAACAACAATATTGAGGTCCTGGCATCTATTGTGATCCCTCATCATCTCTGCAGTATAATAAAAATAAAAACAACAAAGGGAAAAAACAAGAATATAGATCAATGTTGTTCAAGGAGATTTCTTGGATTGGTTAATTAATAATCCAAGTGGTGGACAGGTACCATCCAGACAAGAACTCTAGCAACCCTGAGGCTTCAGAGCTTTTCAAGGAGGTTGCATATTCATATAGCATTTTATCTGATCCAGAGAAAAGGAGGCAATATGATAATGCAGGATTTGAGGTACCTTTTGTCTTTTCAATTACCTCACATTCTATTATTAAGATCTTTCCTGCACCCACTTTCTGGGGAAAAAAATTCAAACTCCCTTTTACTGATAGTACGTTAACTATGATGATTGGGTATAAAGGATTTTGTTTTATTGCGGGATATCTTGTTTGGTGATGTGAGACTTATTCCATTAGGCCTCATACATCATCCAAGGATCATTTGAAATTCTGAGGCTTATGTTTTGGTATCTCAAACTGAATGTAAATACTTAGTTAATTTGATAGGATGAGTGATGGATCTCAAGGCCATTAGGAAGTCGTGCTGGGACAAATCATATGAGCAACCCCCAGGTTGTGGCTTTAAAAATAACAGTAACTTTGTATGTAAATAATGCTAATATTTTGTTATATGCTCAGGCCATCCTCCGCATCACACTTAATTACCAGATTATACAATGAAAAGTCTTTTTGACTTACTAATCTACAATGTTAAGTCGCTCGACGATAGAGAGAGAGCATGTTTGGGTGGGCTTAGAAAAAAGATAAGCTCCTTAATAAGTAAAACATGTAAATCCATTTTTTGTTTTGATAACATATGCTTATAATTATATTAAGCCATTTATGTTTGGGGATTTATCTAATTTTGGCCAAATCTATATGATGAATTACCGAAATGCCCTTTATGTTATTTAATGATTTCTTAATACAAAGCGATGGACAAAATTGTAATTTCTGCAAAAGGGAAAGATAAAAATAGTATTTCACTTGGTCAATCTTAAAAATAAACCAAACAAGTATGGCTTCGGGTGCTTAATTTGCGTGCCTAAATTGGCTACAAGATGAGCCATCTTATTTTTAAGACATGAATGTTTGGGTGGGCTTGATTCTTATAAGCTAGTTTGACCAGCTTATAAGCCCACCCAAACATGCTCTAGTCAACCATTGTGCTAAGAAGTTGGAAATATTATTGGCTATGCGGTAGTATGTGATATAGTTATTCAAAAATCAAAATTTGCTTTATCCAGCGTCTAATGGGAGCTACAAGCAAATAGAACCACCTTTCGGGAGTATCTATATTGTGACATGAATCATAAATGCATGGGTGTGATGTACCAAAAAACCTCGGTTCCTAATGGAATAGGTAACAAAGCCACTTTGCCGCCCATGGCTACTTGGAAATAAATATTTTATGAATTTGCAATGATAATTCTTTTTAAGCCCATTTTAAGCCCATGTTTGGGTTCCATTTTTCAAAAATACATTTTTTCATAATTTATTTTCAACCACACATTTTCATATAAAATAATGTTGCACGTACTCCCGAAGCTTTTCCTTACTTAAACTCCACATTCTCCCAAAAAATCACTATTCAAAAACACATTTTTCCAAAAATTTAATTTTAATGGAGCCCAAACAGGGGCTAAGTCTAGTCATGGCTGAAGGCCGAAATGTTTCTCGGCATAGTTGTTAAGTTACATTTAGGTAATTTCATTTTTCATAGTATGGTAACTTTCTATATTTCATTAGGGGTTGAAGCATAAATAGGAGGAGGGTTTATGATTTACATAGTCGATTGAGTTTAATTGATATCTATATTGAATTCCTCTCCCAAATTCTCTCCCTTCTCTTTTCTTCCTTCATATCTTTTTTATATACTGCTGTTCTATGTACTATCACAGAGCTCCTGGACTTTTACATGCTTTCTCATTATAATATTCGAATTTCCATGGTTGCCTTTGAAAACATTCCTACAACAAATACCATAGATGACATGAATTACCAATAACTTATACCAACTATGGTGTGGCAATCAATGGTTCTTTTTAACTATGTGCCCAAAAATTTATTGCAAACTACATCATATCCTGCCACATCAGTTGGTAAAAGGTTTTTGGTAAGCGAATCCTTTTTGTACTTCTTTTGTCACTGTTTCAAATTTTTGTTTGCTCTTTTGTCTAATTTTTGTAAAGTATATACTAAATGGTTATATATTTGTCATTCAAAATCATAAGGCCCTTGATGTGGAAGGAATGGATATGGAAATTGATTTATCCAACCTTGGAACTGTCAACACAATGTTTGCAGCTTTATTCAGGTATTTGCTATATCAAAGTTAGGATGTCTTGTATCGCTTTCATTATCTATTAAGTTATCTATTTATTTATCCACTTGTTTAGCAAGCTGGGTGTCCCCATCAAGACCACAGTTTCTGCTAATGTTCTCGAAGAAACTTTAAATGGAACTGCTACAATAAGACCTCTTCCAATCGGAACTTCCATCAGTGGAAAGGTACAGAATTCTTTTAGTAGGATGCATGTGTGCTTTGTTTTTCTCCTGCTTAATAATTTTAATTTGATTTTAACAGGTAGAAAAGCAATGTGCTCACTACTTTGGAGTAACTATTAACGAGGAACAAGCTGAGGCAGGGATTGTAGTTAGAGTTACTTCAGCTGCGCAAAGCAAATTTAAGGTGCATTTTCTATAGAATATCATATTCATAATGTGTCCAGATTTTTCTTGTAAAGAAATGTATTTAGCCACCTATATTTGCAATGCATGCACATTGCACATGCAGACATTTTGAGTGCTAACGAATCTATTACATGTGATTTTCAGCTCCTTTACTTTGAACAAGATGCAAATGGGGGGTATGGACTGGCATTACAGGTAATTTATTTTAGTTTTTTGGTTGTTCAATGTCTTGTTATTTCTTTTGCTCGAAATTTTCTGTTATATTTTTAACGAGGGAAGTAAATGTTTGATTGCATATTGCCTAGTCAAGTAATCCGGGCAGTGTTCAGACCATAAAGCCTCTATTTAGATTGCCGAAGGTGGGCTGCCTGCTGGCCCAGGCACAGCTCAGCTGGCAAAAGTTTTTTTGTTCCATCGCGGCCACAGGCCTGGCAGGCCTGAAAGTTTCTTTTTATTTATTTATAAAATGTTAAAAAAAGTAAAGCTAGATCTATGTTATGTCCATGACAAAACTAGAGGAAACAAACTTGAGAAATATTCAGGGTAAGTAAAAACTGTGATTTTTAATTTTTAAAACTTGCTTTGGAAGTTAGGTTTCATCTAATACAATTTTTCTTCTAAAATTTAACAAAAAAGGGATTATTGGAAAGGAATCTAATGGAAACGAGTAATTATAATTTATATCAATTATTTAAAATGGAAATTTTAACAAGAATCAAACTGAAAATCAGGAACTGCACCTAAGTTCACTATAAACAATATATCGACAATATTACGGAAATTTGTATTAACAGATTATCCAAATGGATTCAGTTCCCACACAAAAAATTGAAGGAACTCGCATGCCGAGGGCAGAGAGGAGAGGGAGATTGAAAGGAATGAACATTCAAGGAAGTCATTCAGAGCCAGTTTTGCTTTCTTCTTTGACATTCTTTCACTTCTCTACAATTATCAACTACATATCTATCAGTCTCATGAATATAGATTGAAAATCACTTCCCCCTTTGATATTTATTTTCTGTATAAACAATAAGCCCAAAAAGTAAAATTTCCAGTTTTATAATTTGTCTTGAAATGTATCTTCTAGTATGTAAAGTAGAAGCTCAAACAGTAAAATTGGGGGTTGGGGTTAAGGGTGGGGGGAGGGAGAAATGGAATCCAAAGATGGGGTTTAGTTGTGAGATTATCGCAACACTCATTGGCTGTGTAATGGACTGCTTTGGTGTATTGAAAACGAAAATAACAAATACAAAAAATTAAAAGTGACCTATGCACACTATTCTTCAGTTAGTGCAATACTAAAATCTCATTTTTCTAAGTTGTCCTCGCTTTCTTTTGTTGATTTCAAGGATATTTTCTTTCTAAAAGCATCTTTGGGAGTTGCTTATATATGGTTTAAATTATAAATATATATATAGATGAGTACTGGATAAGTGAGTAACATTGTGGGTCCCACAAAATAAGTGAATAAAAATGGTTTGACCGTTTATTAACAAATTATAAACCGTAGTTAAACATGGGCCAAGTCTTCTTTCCATTTGATGGACTGAATTTTTCACCTTGATGATAACCATCAATTTTTCCGTAGTATACACTAATGATAAGCTTTAATTATTCCTGTCATCCTGATTCTCCTTTGATCTTATTTGTCTTGCTCTTGCATTTCACCCAATACAAGGGTATAAATAGGTTGATTTTAATTGTATACAAGGCAATCCACTTAACCTGATTAATATGTACATTTGGAACCAATCTGAACCAAATCAGTTCGAGAAGTTATGCATCTTTTGATGTTTAAGTTGTACCCCAGCATATTGAGTATGTCTTCTTAAACATATAAAACAAAAAGTTTTTCTGAAACTTACAGAGTTACAATGTTACCTGGTCTTTACTGTGTGCATGTGTGACTGATAACATTAATTATGCAACATGCGGAGTATACAGTGAGAATTGATCGACTTGCCAAATTTTGTGGCTTCTAATGGAATTAACAAATACAGGAAGACAGTGAGAAGACAGACAAGGTTACATCGGCCGGAATGTATTTCTTGCATTTCCAAGTATACAGAATGGATTCAACTATAAATGCGGTATGTCCAATTTCCAAATTACATATTCCTTTTAGTGAAGAGGCTTACAGGGTCGCTTTTGCTGATAAATTCCCTTGTTTGTTTGATGCAGTTGGCCATGGCTAAGGATCCGGAAGCTTCTTTCTTCAAGAGATTGGAAGGCCTTCAACCTTGTGAGGTCTCAGAACTAAAGGCTGGCACCCACATATTTGCTGTTTATGGTCTGAATTTTCTTTTGATACATCTTATAATTTGATGAATATTAGAGGCGATGATCAAGAAAGAATCTCTTAAATACTTGCATTTGGCCTGATTTGTGCAGGAGATAATTTCTTTAAACCTGCTACCTATACAATTGAGGCTCTCTCTGCAAAGTCCTATGAGGATACATCTGAAAAACTTAAGGATATTGAGGCTGAGATTTTGAGGAAGAGAAATGAGCTACGCCAATTCGAAACAGAATATAGAAAGGTTTCCAACTTTTCCACTTATGTTTGCTAATGATGTGTTGTAGTTGATGTTTGTGGATATAATTTTACAGTCCTATTTTGAAGGCATTGGCGTGCTTCCAAGAAGTCACCAACAGATACAGCCAGGAAAAGCAATCTGTAAGTTTGCTCCCTGGGAATTCTTTATGGTTAAATGTTTTTATCTTCAGAATGTATTAGTTGGATTCTAATTTCTGTCCCTCTTAAACTTATTCTCCCTCAAACCCATACATAGATATTTATCTTGAGAAATATTATCACAATGTTTAAGAATAGAAGAAATAACTGATCTTGTTTTCTACAAGTCATTTTGAGAAATAGAACTTTGATCTTGACATTGTCTTTGCTGATTAGCCTCTTGTTAACACCAATTTATCTTATGTTAAGAAAGTTCTAAAGTCACATAGTGGGCATCTGTGTTTTAGAGTTCACTAACTGTGATTTTGTTGTTTGTAATGTTAATAGCCAATAGGAGACCTTTTCAGAGTATAATAATATTTATAATTCTATTAGCTGAACCATTATATATAGATGTATCACGTATTTCCAGCACATTATGCAGTTTTTAACTGTATTCTTCTCGCTTAATACATCTTGTTATTCCTGATCCTGCTTTTTTGGTTGGTAAATATTTGCCTTTGGTCTTGTTAATGAACAGGTTGATGAAATGCTAAAACAGCGAGATAGCATCCACTCGTCTTTTACTGTTGTAAGGTCGGTGGGTAATACTAGCGAGAGTGGACATTTTAGCAACGGAAGTAGCAGCAAAATTCCTGGTGAAGAGCACAAGTCTGACAGTCCGGGAGAAGAGGGCAGTTCCGATTCTAAGGACAAATCTGCAAAGAAGAAATGGTTCAATTTCAACCTCAAAGGGTCTGATAAAAAGTGAGTGGTACATAATTTGTGTTAGCACCAGAGGTTTGGAATTTTATTCTTGCATGCAAGCATTTGGGATCGGTAGTTCCTGTCTAAACCATGCCTTGTATTATGTGTTCAATATATTTCTACTTTTTTCCCTTTTCAATATTCTGGCTTTTTTTTTTGGGGGTGGGGGGGTGGTTTGTGATGTTTAATCACTGTAAAATATTGAAAAATATATATTCGTGTAGTTAGATTATTATTCTTGGATTTGGGGGCTATTCAGTCCCCAGGATCCATTTTGAAATGTCGTAGAACAAGCCCTAGCATTCGTTTGAAAATCCATTTACTTTGTAGTATATGTGAACTTCTTATGTAGGAATTTATAACTTACTCCCCTCAATTGGATTACGTAGAACCACATGTAAACAACTTGCTAATGGGCTTTTTTTTTTTTTTTTTTNTGTAACTTGGAAATCTGTGACATAGGAAACCAAACTAAAATTTGATATACAGATGTTTAAAAATGAAGTTTAGCAAAAGAAAAAAAAAATGGGTGAATCGAAAAAGTAATTTTTGGAGGGCATTTCGAATCCATTTTTTTTTTTTTTTTTTTTTGGTTAAATGTCATTTTTTACTTTGGTTTTTCTAGTAGATCTAGCAATTTTGTGGAAGGAGTGAAAAAAGGAGTTATGTTATTGATCTTAAATTTATGTTGAACGAAACTTACAGCATGTATGGCAAAAGTAGCTACTTTTCAACTTTGCCAGCTAATAATCAAGAAAAGCTGAAATTTGGATTCTTTTTGAGCATTTAAGCCTCTTTGTTTTTGGTCATCGTCTTTTCTCATTCACTTTCTCCAATTTGAGGTTTTTTTTTTTGTTTTCTTTGATCAAATTAGTATATCAGTGAGGAAATTATGGTGATATTTAACTTAAAAACGAATTGAACTAGGTGTTGGGTGGTTCCGTTCTAGTAGCTTGCCTAGAACTTTCCCTAGTTGTAACAAGTGATTTTGGAGAAATTAGATGCGTAAATGAAGGTAGAATTGAGGAAGAAATGTACAGCTAGTTGATTCCTTCCCATTTTTCAACCTCTGTTGGTTGAGTCTTCATTACTAATACTATAGTCTATGAATGTAATTTGATTAATATAAATTGTAAAGTATTGAAATTTATAATTTATTAAATGCAGTTATTGTTAATTAAGAATAGAGATTAAGCGACTATCCAAATTTGAAGAGCTAAACTCATTCTTTATTTTTAAAAGTTAAAATAAACAGTCTCCTATAACTTTTTGGATTGATAGCAGAAAACTCACTAGAAACGTTTTTATTTGTGATATATTCCCTACCTATTGGAAAATAGAAAACCCCATATTTGAAACCTTTTGTGTGAAAAATCTTCATACCGTCAAATTTTTCGTTAAAAATAATAAAATTTTCAAATTTAGAAAGTAATAATTACAATTTTAGTATCTAAACTTTTTATTCTTTTACAAATTATATTCAATTTTTTTTAAATGTACCACCAACAATTCCGAACCTTTAAAACTTTATTTTTCATCTCACCCCACTTCATCTTCTTCCCCAAAATTTTATTATTTTATTTAATTCCTTTCAAAACTCTCCTAAATCCCTCACCCCAAATTCATCATTTATTCTTATTCCCAAGATTAGAAATATCGACAATATCCACTTCCTAAAAATCTCAGTTTTGAGTTGTAGTTCTATCATCTATGAGAAATATTATGAATTATTGAATTTCTCCATGGCGGTGTTCCCCATTAGCCCTCAAGAATTTCCCTTCCCTCGTCATTAGTTTCACATAATTCCTTTCTTTTATATGCTCACATTAAATTGAAGTGTGCATTTTTGTTGCCGAAATAGCTCGCAGAACCTTTTTTCCGATCATGCCGAGAAGAAATGGCTCGTCCACCGCTGTGAGATAGCAGCCGTGGTAGCTCTTAAGGCGGATTACGGTGTTTTTGCCTTTGATGAATTCAACTGTCCATCGTTGTGTGAAGAATCGTTACGTGTGTGTGAGGACCTATCTGGAGAATGAGAAGAGGAAATGATGTATTTGAAGTGATGGATTTACGAGGGTTTTGGAAGAGATTACATAAAATAATAAAGTTTTGGGGAAAAAGATGAAGTGGGTGGGGGTGGAAAATAAAGTTTTAAAGGTTTGGGATTGTGGGTGTACCATAAAAATATTTGGATATAATTTGTAAAAGAATAAAAAGTTTGGATACTAAAATTGCAATTATTATTTTTAAAATTTAACATTTTTACTGTTTTTAACGGCAAATTTGACGGTTTGGGGTTTTTCGCACAAAATGTTTCAAATATGGGGATTTTTGCCATTTTCAATAGGTATGGGTATATCGCAAATGAAAACGTTTCTAGAGGAATTTTCTGCTATTAATCTCTTATTTTTAAACATTGACTTTCTAAAATATAAAATATTTTATTTTTGGAGTGTCTTTCGAAGTATACTTTAGTTGCATAGGGCATTTTCATTATGCGATGTTTGACAGGATTGAGAAGTTCAATAAATAGAACTTTAAATTTCTTTCGTCTTTTAATATAATGCTAGTACACTCGAAAGAAATCGTCCTATGGTTTGTGTTCTTGGACTTGTTTATGCACGTATCTATTTATCTGAAAATATAAATATAAATACAAATTTCTCTTAGATTTCTAAGTTCTTGTTTTGTATTACATTTTAGTGTTTGTAAAGCGGTGTATTTTATTGAATGTGAAAATTAGTAAATGATAAATGTTAGATTTTACGAAATGTATGGATAAAAATTATTTTTGATCAATTTAAAATAATTTAAATTTTGTCCAAAAATTAGGGTCGTGCTCGTCAACTTTTAGAAATGAGGTTCTAGGTTTTCAACATATTAAAGTTTGTGAATAAGGGTCCACATGTGATTTAAACCATCAATAAGGATACTAAAATCGCACGTTAAAGTGACTAATAATTAGAATGCAAAATTATGAAATCAATTGATATTTCTCTTTAATTCAATTGAAATTGCATGTGATTTTTGTTGGAAATTCGAAATTGGTTGTGGCCAATTTAAGTGATTATTTA
>CAIGRT010118562.1:0-10282 GCA_903798405.1 Fraxinus platypoda | reverse complement strand
TCGATCAAACACATTCTAAGATACGCACTAGTATAAATCAATTTACCATTACTGTAACGTTGAGCCTCTGTTTGGTACACATTAAAATTTTCATTTTCATTCTTCTACTTATTTTTAACCACACATTCTTCAATAAAATATTTTTCATCACATCAATAATCTTATCTTTTTTTTCAACCACGCATTTCCCATCAATATCACTATTCAAAATCAATTCTTCCCCCAAAAAATCTCTACCAAACAAGCTATAAATATAGTTTCAATTATAAATCATGCTCACAGAAAGCTTTGCCATTCAATCACATAAGATTAAACGAACACGAGCAATATACCCTTTGTTTTTATTTTTTTTATAGGTAAATGTAAATTCTATTGATTAAAACTCATGTACAATTACACCGGACATATCCTGACAAAACAAAATCAAAAGATATACAAACGACAAAGATATATCGACCCAACGCTAAAGACTCAAAATGAATCAAAACATTATGATACAAAGAGAACTTGACTTTGTATACATGTGTTTTAATTCGTCTTACTATGCTATCGAGACACGGTTTAAGATCCTAAAAAATAATACTATTGTGCGCCATCTAAATTCGGCAGACTTTCCAAGCAAGTGCAATTTTCTTGGCTTTAGACTGCCAAGATGTACCTCGAGCTTCTTTCTTCATCCACTTCAATACGCTAAGTATTGTTGTCATTGATCTCCTCATTCCCAACCAACATTTGACCTATCTCCAGATGCTAAAAGTCCAAACACACTGAAAAAGTAAGTGCTGACCTGTTTCAAGGCGTGAACCACAAAAAAACACATGTCCTATTGATGTTTAGATGCATCAATTTATCCGTTGTTAGAAGTTTAGACTGCGCAACCAACCACAGCATGAAGGAGTGTTTTGGAGTGATGTATGGTCTCCAAATCTCCCCCGTTCAGGTCCTTTTCTCCCCCTTCGGCCTAAAAAGCTAATATGCACCGTCTATGCAAAATCGGCCTAAAGTTGTCCAGTTGGTCAGTGGGTTCCGGCCCTCTATGATGATTTCGAATGTCCAATAGCTTCTTGATCAAAGGAGAGTGATCTTTCCTTGCCGTACACTCCCAAATACTAGCCCCACAGAGGTAAATTTGATTAATCCATAGTGTGCCTTTCTTCCTAAGGATATTCTAAAGGGATTTTTGGAAGTAGTGTTGAATTCCAGCATTTTGTCTCTAAATCCAAGTCCACCCTCATGTTTTGACAAACAAACATTACTTCAAGCAACCAATGGTTTATTATTATCCCAAAGGAAGTTGCGGCATAAGCTAGTGATCTTTGAAGCAACCGTGGCTGGGATTGGAAAGATGGAAAGCCAAAAACATTCCACTCCTTGGAGAACAATTCTTATACGTTTCACTCTTCCCGCATAGGACAAAGATGCCTTAGACCAAGCACAAATGTAAGCTGTGATTTCGTTGAGAAAAGAGTCATAAGAGCTGATTTTTAACTTCTCCACAACAAGTGGGATCCCCAAGTACCAGAATGGGATTGAACCCTTGGACATTTTAGTAAACTCGTAGTTCTCCTCAAGCTCTTGCCCATGAGCCCCCGCCATACACAAGCTAAACTTGTTGACATTCATCCTTAATCTCGACATGTCTCCAAAATTAGACAATCTATCAAAATACCAATGGATATTGAATCTCCTCTAGCAGAGAGCATCAAATCATCCGCAAATGCCAATTGTGTAATCTTTACAGGGCCACAATTGGGGTGATAGTTGAACTCACTATTCTCCGTAACTCCCTTCAACATTCTTGAGAAATACTCGAGGCAAATGACAAACAAAAATGGGGGGGGAGAGAGAGAGAGAGAGAGTCGCCTTGACGAAGACCATTTTTCCTTTTAAAGAATCCATGGAGGCTACCATTAAGCGCAATTGAATATGACGGAGTAGAAATACATTCCGTCACCCAATCTATGAACTTCGTAGGAAAGCCAAGTCCACGAGAAAGTCCCAATTAACTAAATAATATGCCATTTTAAGATCAGTTTTGGGAAAGCATCTTAGAGCAACTCTCTTACGAGAGTATTCCTCAAAAGCTCTTGACCAAGATGGATATTTTCCGTCATACTCCTATCTTCCACAAACACACCTTGAGCTTGATCCACAATGGACCCAAGGATAGACCCCAACCGCGAAGCAAGGATTTTTGTGATTACTTTGTAGAACACATTACAACATGCAATCGGTCTATAGTCACCAATGGATATAGAGTGATTTGCCTTGGGTACCAAAGCAATGACTGTGTGATTCGTTTGCTTGAGAAGAGAGGTAGAAGCAAAGAATTTTTTATTGCCGCCATGAATTCATCACCAACAATATCCCAAGACTTCTTGAAGAAACAAGATGTATATCCATCCGGTCCCGAGGACTTATCATCGCTAAAAGAGTAATGGTATTTCACACCTCTAGTATTAAAATACCAGTTTAAGTGACACTAAATAACATTAAATGATAAGTAGAACTAAATGAGTCCCAAAATTTTATCTTTAATAGAGTATACCTAGACTCGTGCACCAGTGGTGCAAAATGGCATTATTCTTTATGAAATATTGTCTAACAATTTTCAGTACTCTTTATGAAGAATCATCAACTCAAACATCAAGTATTTGCAAAATTAACAGATTACGCGGGTGTATCATATAGATACAACGCACTCCAATGATTCTGTTACATACCTTTTGTGGGCTTGGCACTCACTTTTCTATAACTAGCTAAATGCTACTTCTGACCATGAAAACAACAACCGTATTACTTCAATTAAAACACGGTATTTACTATTACATTGTAAACAAAAAATCGCTAAGATCCTAAATCTTGTGAATGCTGTAACCCGCATCCTCTGATTTTAAGCTCTCCCTCCAGTTCTCGAATTCAGATCCACCAAAAACCACTTGTTTGATTCCAGTATAACTGTTCATTACAAGTCAAAAGGATTACAGAAGATAACAATGAAAAAAGTGATAAAAAGTAGATATCTTATAAGCTAAAGGACCCACAAATTGTAGAGGACACACAACCATGGGTTCCCCAGCTTATAAAAAAGCTGCCTTTTCTGCCAAACATGCTCAAAATCTTACTCAGAGCTTATCTGTGTCAATGCATTGATCAAAATATCCAAGAGCAATGGTTCACTAGTGCCGATATCCACCCTGTCAATACAAGTCCCAATCGGCATTGATTCAGATATCTAGCAGTAAAAACTCGAAAACATTTTGAACCACTTACCATATTCTGGCTAAGTTATCTTGAATCTCGAGGTCCCCTATGTTATAAAATGTTGTCGGGTTAACATTTGCTCCCTGAATAGCATCATAACTCGGTCTTTGGTCCAATGGACATTGTGACAACTAGGAGAAACAGCCGAACATGGTTGAGTTTACAAATAAAAGCTTTGAAATCACATTTCAGGACATAGAATATACAGGAAGATTTGAAGGGACTTTACTTGCATATTCATAGAATTGCATCCACCAAGACGTCCAACAATGTGCCATGATCGAATTGTCTGCATACAGTTTATATCAACTAAAATACTGAAATCTTTGGAAACAAGTCGATGGAACTGGAGAAGTTACTTACATCGCATATCAAAGAGACATCCTTCTTCAGAGGGGCATTATAGAACTCAAACCATATGTACGAATTTAAGAAATCAAATCTGGTCATAAAGAAGATATATTTGTAAGATTCCCTCAGGATGTCATGTACATCAAAAGCAATGTGTTTTATGTACACATGTCGCCCTTCAAAAATCAACATATAAAGTTAATTCTCATGTGCAATGCAGAATAACAAGAAACTCGACTGGGAAAAGGGAAAATGAAGATATAGAAATCGTAATAAACACATGAAATATGTTGAGCATTATGTCATGTCTCCTACCATCCATCATATCTGAAATTCTGTGAATCCTTGTCTTTCTCCTTTTTATAATTTTTTTCATAAGAAACAGAATTTGATTAATTATAGAAGTAAACTACAACTGTTTAGAGGATAGTGAGTCCTCTAATCACCAAGCAAACAAGAGTCTCATCTAAAGACTAAGGATAATTAACAAGAAAGGAATGCCCTTAAACTCTTTATCCATAAGGATGATAAAAACTGGGATATGTCCTTAAAGGAGACCCAACTAAAATCAACTTCCTGAAGGAGTCTATAACGAAGTCTTTTCACTTCGTCGACTCTAAACATAAATTATCCATACTTTCTGAACCATTCCAAGAGGATCTCGAGGACTATAACTTCAACAGCCTTTTGTCAATTTCAGAAGGTTTTAGGTAAACATTCTCAAGAAGAGTCGATTGTCATTATAAGGTCTCCCTCATTACACCATTTTCAGAAGTCAATTATCAAGTCTAAAATCTCTCTATCCCCCAATTTTTAAAATATGGAAATTCCAATTCTCTATATCACGTTTAGAGAGTGAACCAATAGAATTTATATAGAAATTGTAATCAAAGAAAGATTGAGTCTCTGAAATGAAGAAGTCATCAACTCATCATCCGAAACAACTCAACCTTCCTCCTAGAAATGAATCCTATCCCCTTTCACACAACACATGGAGTGAACTGTGCTGGAGACGAGATTCTTGAGATATAAACTTCCAAGGGTTTTTGAAGGAACCTCTCACAACTCCTGAATCCCAGATGTTTTGGTCCAAATAATACTTCTAAGCACTCTACTCCATTTTGGAGATTGTACCACTAGAAATCACCAAAGACATTTTCCAACCGGCTATTTAAGTTTTTTGTTCCCTTGATTTGAAATATAATGGCAAAAAATTTCCACTGGAATGTAATTTGGTCTGTGGCTAATACTAAATGCCAGCGCTACAGTGATTGTTCAATATAAGCGTGTATCTAAATACTGCCAATGAGGTCCCTAGCTAAAATATTTTGTTCTGTAAATGAACGTGTATCCACTTGAATTATTTAACAAATTCCGGGATTTCAAGAACAGCGACAAAACAGAAGCTTTCTTATGGACTGAAGCTGAAACAAAAATAACACATCAAGAAAATTTATAGGAGATAATTTCTGTCCAAACTTAAAGCAACAAGACGGCATCCCACGCATAGTGAAAAAGGGATGGCAAAAAATTGATATGTATAAGTATTGATGTAGTGTGAATCAATGTGGCATATTAAAGTATTTGGGGTATGATTCATTTGTAGTTATGGCAAAACCAGAGAAGAAAAATGGATGTCACGTAGTCCAAAGTCAAATCTGAGTCTCTCACACCTAATTTCCAAGAAATGATAGCAAACAGACTTCCACCTGAATGCTATTAGAAGTTTAATCAGATGGTTATTCTTATGTCAACATCGATACAGTTTCAAACAAATTGAACAACGTGTATATTATAAATTTATCGACTATGAGCAGCGTGCATGTCGACTTACTTATTGAACGTAACTTTCATGGGTGTCGCTGAACCAGTTTTAGCATGCAATATCTTGTTCCTTTTCCTTCTCAATCTCTCTTCCATCTGTTGCATAAATAGTGAACAAATAACATCATCGAATTATCCAAAGAAAAAGTTTAAGGAGTCACATAAATGCTACATAATTTTATTTTATTTTAAATAAGAAAGCACAGCAATCTAAAAAACACTTAGGTTCCGTTCTCTTTACCATTTTCAAACCGTTTTCTGTTTTCGATTTTCCAAAATAGTGAAAACGCGTTCTCTTTCCCATTTTCGAAAACGCGTTTTTGAAATCAAAGTTAAAAATTTACTAAGAAAACACAAAACAACAAATTTGTCGTTTTGAGTGTTTTCAATTATAATCAAGTCAATATTTTCAAAACACGTTTTGGGTATTTTCAAAACAATTTTTCAAAATACCAAAAAGAACACATTTTCAAGAATATCAAAATAGACACTAAAAACACAAAATCCAAAATGAATTCAAAATTCAAACACAAAGAGAACAGCCCCTTGGATTTTACTACTTAATTTGGATTCTTCAAAACTCCATGGACGTGCAGAATAGATGCAAGGAATAAAGATCAGTAATCTATCCCAGAAATTCCCCCCTTTATGTTTTTACTTACCAAGGTCAACAGAGAAAGAGCTCCCGTAGGATTATAAAATGAATCATTACATTAAGTTGTTTAANTTTTACTACTTAATTTGGATTCTTCAAAACTCCATGGACGTGCAGAATAGATGCAAAGAATAAAGATCAGTAATCTATCCCAGAAATTCCCCCCTTTATGTTTTTACTTACCAAGGTCAACAGAGAAAGAGCTCCCGTAGGATTATAAAATGAATCATTACATTAAGTTGTTTAATAGTTAGGAAGCTACATATCCAAGGACCACGATGTAGGGAATTCGAATCCCACATAGCTAAAGAAAAGATAGTCAATTTGCCTTAGCTAATACCTTAAATAAACGTATTCTTGTGATAAAGTCATATCTTGTGCTAGGCCTGTATCTGACAAAAAATGTAGTAAAATCACATTTCCTAATCTTTACTAACAAAGCCGTTCACTTCTTAAAATACGGATACTAGCAATAGATCATTTCATGGCAGTTCCGTCCATCACTTTCCTATTTATTCACAAGAACAGCGCAATAAAAATTATCCAGAAATATCAAAATCATTGAAAAACAAATATAAACAATTAACTATCTCTAGTTTTATTCTGTTTCTCAAAGATTTTCAAGAAATAATGAACTTACTTTGGACTTAGCTTTATCAGGGTCATCGAGACAACTCCCGAGAATCTCAGCAAATTCAGGGTCTCTATCATAATCCTTATCGTTCTCTTCTCTCCCTATAAACCCTTCACCTCTCAAAAACCCACTTTCATCCCCATCCTCGTAATCACCACCATCATCGGTGTCAAAATTGCTAATTTCATCTCTACCTTGCAAATTCCTGGTTCTCGCTTTAGTAACATGTGAGTATGGCTTATACGGAAACTGGGTATAAATTTGATGTTTGGCACTTAGGAATGTAGAATAACGATTTGATTGGCTTGAAACTGGTGGATGAGAACGAAGGAACACTTGAAAAAATGGTGCAGTGGAGTGTAGGATAGACATTGGATTTGAAAAGGTTTTATAGCGTTAAGGATGGACGGCTAGAACTCGACAATTATGGGGTGAGAAACCAGAGCAAAATGGGGAATTGGGGACTGTTTATAGTTGTAGATTTCAGAGTAACCTAAAACGATTAATCTACTTGTACATAGGTGTGTACATAAACGTGTACATAATGTGAGTGTGGTGGAGCCCACGACGCTCTAGCATAGGCCCCACCCTCACTCACATTATGTACACGCTTATGTACAAGTCTATGTACAAGTAACATTGTCCAACCTAAAAATACTCAAGAAAGGATTGACGAAGAGTAATGCAATGCTCCGACAACGTTAAGGTGGCCTTAAATGATATTGAGCTTTCATTTAACTTATCATTTAAAATTATCTAAACTGAGTTGTAATTTCAGTGAAGTTAAACAGCATTACTAAGAGACGTAGATTAAGGCCTTAAGGGTAAATGTCCAATGAATTGTTGTGTATAATGGCAATTTTTTATTATTTTTGTAAATTTGCTTCCTCTTGTTCCAACATTTCAAATAGTTTTTCCACTTACAATATTATTTAGTATCTTTGATATTTAGTCAGGATGTCATGAATAAAATGTTCAATTAAATGAATCACATAATTTAACATTTAATTGAATATACATATAGAATGGTGCTCTAACAAGATAGCATTATTATTTTCCATTTCTAATTGCAGGGACATTTCTAACATTTTCTTCAAAAATACGGATTTTCCGTTTTCACTCAAAAAATAAGTTTGTTTGTTTTCGATTTACCCTTCTATATTTTGTATTACCTTCAAAAGTATTATTAAACCCTTGTTTGAGGCCCATTTTTCGGTCAAAATGCATTTTGAAATAGTATTTTATTGAAAAATGTGTTGTTAAAAAATAAGAATTTTTTTTTTTATTTATGTGCAAAATTATTCAATGAAATAATGCTTTGTTGAAAATGAGTTTTTGTAAATATGAGAGCCAAACAATTTTGGATTAGGTGTAAAAATCGTACTTAAAGTAATTTCCTTCTACTCGTTTTAAAATTTTTTTTTTTTTTTAAATAAAATTATCACCAAAGGTTGATGATAGAAAGAAATCTTACAAAATAAAAGTTGGGATAAAATTGCTATGAGTGTTAAGTTGGAGCCCATTCCACCAATTACCCAATCTTATTGACCCTTATACACAAAATAGTCCCCAACGAATGATTTTTGGCGCTAACCCTCTCAACCCATTAATTTTGTACGCAAATAGTCCTTTTGAATGGTTTCATCAATTCTTGCCTTTAAAAGTCAAAAGTATAGTCCACATGATATAATATTTTATGTATTTACATTTCGAATATCGCATTTTTCTAAATCTACATTTTACCATATGATAACTAAAAACAAATTTTTCTAATAAATTTACAAATTTATCATTAAAAATAGTTAAATAGACAAAAATAACAAATTAGATCCTTTATATACATTACGGTCTTGCTAGGGATACATCACCCCTTATGTAAGGGGGTGATGTACTCTTAGCATTATTAATATACATTATATATAAAACTTTACGATCAAATTTTAACTATTCGTTTTATTCTTCAAAAGTTCGATTACTACTTATTTACACAAAGAACAATTCTCTTATTTCTCATCTATCTATCCTTCCACAAATTAACATTAAATCTAGTTTTCTCACTATTTAATTTGCATTATTTTATTCCATTTTCAATTTTCATCGAAAATTATATATATTTATTAATTACATTTATTAATTCTTTTCACCTATGAAACTTTCTCGCACATAGTAAAATCGTTTTCATTTTTTCCACAAAATTATATATTTTTAGTTATATTTATAAATTATTCTCTTCATGAAGCTTTCGTGCCCATAATTTTAAAATGAATAAATAATTGATTAATAACTACAAAATAACAATTGTTATAAAATTACCAATTGATTTTTAAAATATTTATCCAATTTCATTTTATTTTTTTGGAATCAGGCCTTCTTCTATCTGAGTGTGGTTTTAGATGTGCATTGCATGCACATTTTCGGTATAATTTAGCTTCCCGTTTGGCTAATTTATAATGACTTATAAATTATTTATAAATGATCAAATTTTATTTTTAATTATACATTTTAATGAATCTACTGTCCACATATTCACTACTCGTTTTATCTATGTATAAACAATTTATTTATAAATTCTTTATCGTTAGGATTTTGTTTCATACTTATATCGTGGCCTGAAATTAAATGAGTTAAAAAAGTTAAAGTTCACGAAAAGTTGGGGGCAAATTAAGCAGTCGATGAAAGTTAAAATTCTTGAAAAGTTGGAACAAGTTGTTCTTAGTTTATGGATTAAACTGACTGTACAAGGCGAGGGGCGCCAAGTGGCGTTGCCCTATAAATTGATCAAATTCAATTTTTATTCACACATTTCATATTATCAACTTTTATCTACTTTTTAGCTATATATTCTTTGATGTCCACTACTTATAAGCATTTAAAATCTTGGCAAGCAAGCACTTATCTGTACTTGGAGAAATAATATTTCTACTAATTCAGTGAAGCTATTGCTTTTGCAGTTTCTATCATTATTAATATTAACTAATTTTATGTTACTTATAGTTCTTGTAGTCATTTGGTAAAAGAAAATTTTGAAGAAACGAAGGCATGATTATTGTTACACATTGTTCAAATTATCAATAAGTAGTGATTTGGAACGAACATATGTGGATCAACCATGTGAAAATCAAATTTGAAGCAAAAGAAATCAAAACCAAAAAAGTGAAAAAAAAAAAATTAAAATAATTTAGGCTGGGTTTGTATTGGGCGATCGCACAGTGCAAATTTTTTATCCGTCGGATTATGAAATTCTAGTGTCGTTTTGAAGAGCTTCATACTTTTTCTAGCTTGATTTTTGCACATTTTCATGCATGGTGATTATAGTACTATATATATGAATGTTTTTCATGTTGAAAAATATATCTTTAACATCAAATATATGTCATTAACATCCAAATCAAAGATCAAACCAAGTTTCAATATTTGTTCTAAAAGTTCATTTTCCAAGTTTTATTTTTTTGCTTGATTCAAACTTGGATTAATGTTTCGATTACTTCGACAAACTATTTGCCTTTTAAAGCCTTCAAGTACTTGTTCCGATGGTGACAAATATTGCTTGAAAA
>CAIGRT010118544.1:3182-17543 GCA_903798405.1 Fraxinus platypoda | reverse complement strand
TTTTTTTTTTTTTTTTTTACCTCATACAGCCGCTAACATTAACTAATGCCATCAGCCGTTCCATTTATGAAAATAATGTCCAGTTCGACTTTGGGTTTATAAATGTGGACGTATATAATCCTCTTAAGTTACTAACACCAAACTTATGTTATATTGGAAATGAAAAATATGGATTAAGGAAAACTTATGAAATTGTAGTGAACTCTAGTTATTATCTTTCAATGCGATCATTTATTTAAAGAAATTTTGCAATAAAGCAATTTGATAATGACATTTTACATGCATTTCAATTTCTAATCTAGTTCAACAGCCATTACATCATCCGCTCGATATGGGTTCTCTATCTTTACTACAAGGCATTCGACAGCCTTTGAAAATAGTAAATCAGTTCCTTGCTTTCCCTGATTCATTGCTTTCATGGGGTAAAATTTAGTGATTAAATAAGTAAAAAAAAAAACTTTAAAGAATAATGTAAATTTTTGCACAAACTTCGATGACCATATGTGAAATTAGCTCTAAAACAAAATAAAAAAAGGGACTTAAATTCCATGCCATGTTCACATGCGCAGCTTAAGGTACACTGATGTGTCTCTTCCCATCCATTAGACTCCTAAAAACCTCAAGGAAATGAAGAGGCACGATCCCAAAAACGATGAAGGTCAAATTTAAATAAGAGATCATAAAATTTGCAATTCTAATTATTTTCCTTTTCTTTTTCATGAAATGGAATAGAATTTTTACATGGTGTGTAGAGGTAATTCTTCTATTCTTATTTCTATTTTGTTTAGTTCCTTAACCTTAATTAATTAATTGCATTCCGATTTTCTCTCCCAATTTAAGAAACTCAATATTATGTTACCTTTTCAAAAACTCGGTAGAAATTTCTTATTTTTTCCTTGTAAAAGTGACATAAAATACAGGAATCAAATTCAAATCTTCTTGTTTCTTTATTTAGAAATGGATTTTTCTTCTTCGTTTAAAAAATCATTGAAATCCCATGGTTCGTATAAGCACGCAAGAAGAATTTCTCTAGGTAATTCCATAGAAGACATAAACGCCGAGCAACAGCCTATTCTCTCCGATCATCTACGTGATTCATCCACCTCCGCCGCCGTAGACATTGCCGACCGCCGGGAAGTCATAGTGAAAATCGATGGCGGATATCGAAACGCCAGCGCCACTCCTACCCTCACCCCAAATAAGCGGGAATCAAGCTTAGAGTTTTGGAGAGACGAAGGGAACAGCAGCATGCAATTTGATTTCCAACGTGGAGATGGGAAGGACGTGGTTGAAGATCCACCTTCGAAATTGATTGGCCAATTCTTGAATAAGCAAAGGGCGGCCGGCGGAGAATTATCATTGGATATGGAATTAGAAATGGATGAATTACAACATGATCATCGTAAAACGAGCATTATTGATAATGCTCCTCGTTTTTCAATGTCCAAGGAGCTGAAGGTTTCATTCCAATCTCCTTCCGTGAATAACAGAACTAGTTGTAATGTGGTTGATATCGTGCCTGATGAGCAAAATCAAAGTACAGATGAGGATGAATCTTCTTCCGAAGAAAAAGATGATGGACATGATAATCAGAAACTTTATAATAGAAGGCCACAGTCGAACATCAAAATGGAAGGTAGTGTTCGTAAAGGCATTGGTGATGATGGTCAGGTTTTGACGTGCACGTCGATTCAGAGGAGGGCTAGTGTGCTAGGAAGGTTGAAGACTAAGTCGAGGTTGATGGACCCGCCCGTGGTTCCAGAGAGAAGGTCAGGGAAGATAAAATCCGATCAACTTCGTTCGGGGTTATTGGGAAGGGTATCGGGAATCATTTCGAAACCAGCAGAGGAAGAAGACGAGGATCCATTGTTTGATGAAGATTTTCCTGATGAGTATAAGAAGGCAAAGTGTGATGCACTAACTTTGGCACAATGGATTAGTCTTATATTGATCGTGACATCCTTATCTTGTACCATGTCTATTTCTAAGTGGAAAAGTAAACAACTTAGAGGGCTTAGATTGTGGAAATGGGAGGTATTGGTTCTTGTTTTAATTTGTGGGAGATTGGTATCAGGATGGGCTATTAGGATAGTTGTTTTCTTTATTGAGAGGAATTTTTTTATGCGAAAACGGATTTTATATTTCGTTTATGGAATTAGGAAAGCCGTTCAGAATTGTATTTGGCTGGGATTGGTTTTACTAGCTTGGCACTATATGTTTGATAAGAAAGTTGAAGGGAATAATGAGTTCCTTGGATATGTTAACAAGTTGATGGTGTGCATGTTGGTGGGAACATTGTTATGGCTAGTGAAAACACTTATGGTTAAAGTTCTAGCATCTTCATTTCATGTTAGCACTTTTTTTGATAGAATTCAGGAATCACTGTTCAATCAATTTGTGATTGAGAAGTTGTCGGGGCCGCCTTTGATTGAAATACAGAATCACAAGGAGGAAGAAGAGAGGACTATGGCCGAGATTTGGCGGCTTCAAAATGCAGGGGTGACTCTGCCCCCGGAACTCAGAGCACAGGCTATTCAGGATGCTAAGAGTGGTAATATGATGGGAACAGGAGGTGTAGGATTGCCACCAAAAATTGGTGGTGGAGGAGTAAGCTTCAAGATATCTGGACCATTGCCTAAGACTAATCAAGATGATCTGGGCATATCGATTGATCACTTGCACAAATTAAATCCTAAGAATGTATCTGCTTGGAATATGAAGAGGTTGATGAATATAGTCAAGAATGGGGTTCTTACCACCTTGGACGAGCAGGTTATTGATAGCTCACAAGGCGATGAGGCTTCTACCCAGATTGGGAGCGAGCTAGAAGCTAAATGTGCAGCAAGGAATATATTCAGGAATGTGGCTCAACCTAGGGCCAAGTAAGTCTTCACATCACCATCTTGGCAAAATTCGCACAAAGTTAGTAAAATCTAAAGTAGAATGCAGATTTATTAATTTGAGTTTCACAGATCCTAATTTTCCATAGCGGTCATATCTCGTCTCTCCTGCTTGATCCAAAATTAGTTGTCATATGAAGTACAATTGTTTGTCCTCTTGTATTTATAGCAATACGATACAAGTACATTGGGATAATATTAATATAATTTGTGCTCTGTCAGGTTCATCTACCTTGAGGACTTAATGCGTTTCTTGCCAGAAGAGGAGGCTTTGAAAACCATTAACCTTGTGGAAGGATCACCCGAAAGTGTAAAAATCAGCAAAGGGTGCCTGAAGAACTGGGTGGTATGTGCTAAGTAGTTGATCAATTATCTCAAAAATTTCGTTTGTACATATTCTTTAGCATTTTCTTGAAGCGTGGCTCTAAATAGAGTGATGTATCATTGTGTTTATGGCCGTTTCTTTAGGTTAATGCATTCAGAGAACGAAGAGCTCTTGCCTTGACACTAAATGATACTAAAACAGCCGTAAAAAAACTTCACCAAATGGTGAATGCCATAGTTGGTATCATCATCTTGATCATTTGTCTCGTAATACTGGATATTGCAACGAGCAAGTTTCTGCTCTTTGCAAGCTCTCAAATAGTCGTCGTTGCATTTATTTTCGGTAATACATGCAAGACAATATTTGAAGCTATCATATTTGTATTTGTAATGCATCCTTTTGACGTGGGTGATCGGTGTGAGGTGGATGGAGTTCAGGTATACCCTTAATTATCTTTTTCTCTCTTTATTTCATATTTGATTCCAATTTACTAGGACGTTTTCAAATCCATATCCTTAATTTGACAAATTTCAGATGATTGTTGAAGAAATGAACATCTTAACTACCGTCTTTTTGAGATTCGACAATTTGAAGGTATTATATCCAAACAGTACCCTTGCAACCAAACCTATCAGTAATTTCTATCGAAGTCCTGATATGGGCGATACCATTGATTTCTATGTGCATATTGCTACACCGGCAGAGAAAATTGCTATCATGAAGCAAAGAGTAGTGACGTAAGTATTAATGAGTATTAATGCCACTTCTTTTTGCCTTATGAATTTGTGTTTGCTTCATTGTACAAATAGTTGAGTGATTCAGTTTATTTTAAGAAACTAAAGTCAATTAAGTCATCGTCATTGACTAACCATGTTTGATGCCTGTATCCTGCAGTTATATTGAGAACAAGAAAGATCATTGGTACCCATCACCATCTGTTGTGTTGATGAATATAGAAGATTTGAACAAACTGAAACTATCTGTATGGATAAGACACAGAATGAACCACCAGGATATGGGAGGAAAGTGGCAGAGGAGAGCCCTTCTGGTTGACGAAATGATTAAAATTTTCAAAGAACTTGACATTGAGTATCGTTTGTACCCTCTCGACATCAACATTCGCACAATGCCTCCTATAAACTCCAGCAGGCATCCTTCGACAGGGACTCCAAGCAATTGAATGGAGATTTTTACTTTGCACAATCCCTTTTGCTAGCTTTTGCTTTTGAAGGCTGTCGGATACGTGAGAGTCTGTAAATTGACTAAACACGTGAGATTTTTCATTTCCTCCTATCTTCTAGCAGATGATTTTGCACCATTAGTACACTTGTTGGAGGATAGTATTCTAAAGAGTATCCTTCATGGGATTTAAGGAAGAAAATGAATTCAAATATTGATTTTCATCACAAACATTTACTCTATTTGATGAAATTTTTGCCACTCTTTTAAAAATGGATTTCTTGGCTCGAAAGGTTATGTGAAATCAATGTACCAGAAAAATTTAATGAGAACCAACTAATTTTTTTAAAGTTTGAAAGCAAGTGTCATATAAAAAAAATTCTTGCTACATGTACCATTTAAGGTACATGTTGGTTTACCCGACTCCACCCCCTCCCTCACATGGGGGTCGAGTCCCACGCATTCATTGGATGTGGGATCCGACCTCAATGTGAGGGAGGAGGTAGAGTCGGGTAAATCAAAGTGTACCCCAAATGGTACAAATAGCATAATTCTATAAAAAAGCGTAAATTGGGTGGGGCTAGAGAAGCGCCTGCACTGACTCTGTGTTCGGCCACTGATCTCAATAATTTTTCTGGTCTTTTAGGGGAATATCTTCCAACAATTTCACGTAGATATACGTACACAAACAAAATGCGTTAACATAGAAGTCGCATCAACCGCGGTTTAAAGAAGTGTGCCGAACCTCATGGAATGCAAATGGACCGTGACGTCATAACATTACACTCGTGGATCCGAATATGATCTTTCGATAAATTCTTCAAATTAAAATTCGTATGCAACAGGACTCATAAATATATATATACATTAAGGTTTCTGATGAATGTGGTTTGATTAAACCCTAATTGTCTACATTTTTATCGGAACAAATATGAATATTAAACACCATTACTGTTAGTAATAACAGAACTTTTCCGTTTATACGTATATACTAGACTGAAATTCTGTATAGTTTTTGGTTTTGGGGATTATGGCGAGAAAGAGGGTCGGAACGAGCCTCGACGCGGCAGTCGTTGATGTTTGGAAACGTGAAGTCGGCGCGTTATCCACCCGAAACTTCGCCCACCGTTTTGCCGCTTCCGAGGTTTTTTCCTTATGTACCTTATTACTGAATTCTTCTGTGCGCCATTCTCAATTTGATTTATTTAATTGATGGATTTTTTAAGCTTATTTTTGTGGTTTGAGGTTGCTTGGGTAGCATTCCTTTGGGATCTCAGAATTCGAGTTAGAAATTATCTTATTCAATTTCAACTAATTTACACAAAGTTACTCTTTTTAGTGCGTGAGTTGGGTCAAGTGTCTAATTGACAACGTGATTTTAATATTGGGAGTGCGGTAGTGAGAATTTGCTATTAACCCGAAATTTAAAACGTGAGCATTCCCGACATAATTGACTTTGTTGGGAACTTCTTTGAAAATGATATGATGTACTGTTGAATTATTTGTTGCAAGCTTATTACCATATAATCTCTTCATCCCAAATAAATTACCCCTTCTCCTTTTCGGTTGAAATATATCAAAATTAAACTTTTCTTCAATCAAATATCCTTTCTTCCCTCTTCTTTAATAACAATTCCCTTTTCAGTTTGTACATTTTAAAGTTGAGACTTGGTTCTGCATGTTAATTTATGTCAAAAATCAAGGGACAAAACTGGAAATGGATAAACACATTTGATTTTCAGCTCCAACTTAAATGTAGCAAGTCATACCATGATTTTCAGTTTGGGACACTGGAGTATTTTCTCATGGCATCTTCAATTGCAAGCTACAAGGAAATTAGTTATTTTGCATATGTGAATTCTTGTATTCTCACATTTCTTTTGCTGCATTTTGATACCAGGATCTTATGCTTCGTCTTGATATCCTCCTGAAGCTTGAGAAGCACCGAGGCTGCGTGAACACAGTTAGCTTCAATGCTGATGGTGATGTTCTTGTATCAGGCTCTGACGATAGGAGGATCATGCTCTGGGATTGGGAAACTGGTCGTGTTAATCTCTCTTTTCATTCAGGTCACCACGATAATGTTTTCCAAGCAAAGATCATGCCTTACACTGAGGATCGAAGCATTGTTACCTGTGCTGCTGATGGGCAGGTTTGACCTATTTTCAGTCTATGGACAGATGAGGTCAACCCATGGAAATGTTTACTTGTATCATCAAAGTTGTGCACCTTAATAACAATTGGAATTGATCTGAAAGTTTTGTAATTGAATAGGTGATATCAGTCACTAATGGAAAGTATTTGAGAAAAGAAGTTGGATTATTTATGCATGTATGTAATTCCGTATTTTGAACTATAAAGTTTTGAAAGATGATTATATTCTTACGAGGAGAGTTCTTAAATATAGGTAAGGCATGCTCAGATTCTTGAACGAGGAGAAGTGGAGACTAAATTGCTTGGAAGACATCAAGGACGAGCTCATAAGTTGTCCGTTGAGCCTGGAAGCCCTCATATTTTTTATACCTGTGGTGAAGATGGAATGGTTCAGCATGTAATTTGATTTATTCTTATCTAATTTTGTCGCTTTTTTTGTTGCTTCTTTAGTTCTTTCATTACAAAAATCTTGTTGGCCATTGGACTTGTATGCCTGTTTATTTTCTGAAACCCCTGTGAAAATTCATTTATTGCATAGTTTTTAATCCTGGTGTAAAGTTCCACCAATGGAGCATGCAACATATAGGTTGCAGCGGTCTGAAGTTCCTCCCACCTCGTTCCACTTCTTCTTTCATTTTTCTTTTTGAAAGGAATAAAGGCTATTGGAAAAATTTCATAACCTGATTGTAATACATGACCAGCATATGTCGCATTTCACATGACAAATGATACTTATATTGATACCCTTTTCGTAACATTCCTTTGGCTGTTTGAAGTTTACAAGTTTAATAGTGTGAAACCATTGTATATTGGACAGATTGATCTGAGAACTGGAACTGCTGCAGAACTTTTTACTTGTCAACCTATCCAGAGCCAGAGATTTATGTCCATCGTCCATCTAAATGCAATTGCAATAGATCCAAGAAATCCTAATTTCTTAACTGTTGGTGGATCAGATCAGTTTGCTCGGTTATTTGACATCCGAAAATGTCAACCTTTTGATTTCTTTAGTCCCCTGCATTTAGTTGATGATGATGATGTGGGAATAACTGGGGTGGCATTCTCTGAACAGAGTGAGCTTCTTGTGTCTTACAGTGATGAGTTCATCTATCTTTTCTCTAGGGATATGGGGCTTGGACCTGATCCACCTTCTACCTTTCAAGCCTTCCATGGCAATGATTCTGGGTATACGAGCCCTGTTAATCATTCAGTTACATCTTCATCAGACATGGATGCCAATAGAAAAGCATCTCCTGAGGCCTACAAAGGGCATAGAAACTGTGAAACTGTGAAAGGCGTGAGTTTCTTCGGGCCGAACTCCGAGTATGTTGTGAGTGGATCAGATTGTGGTCGAATTTTCATTTGGAAGAAGAAGGGTGGGGAACTCATTCGTGTTATGGAAGCAGATAAGCATGTGGTTAACTGCATTGAGTCTCATCCTCATGCTATGGTGCTTGCCAGCAGTGGGATAGAGAGTGACATAAAAATATGGACCCCTAAAGCTATTGATAGAGCTACTTTGCCAACAGACATTCAAAAGGTATGTGATAATTTCAAAAGCAAACCCACCTTTGTCATAATTCTTAATTTTGTATTAGTAATGGAATCTATTGTAGTGAGTGAGGAAACTTTGTCGTAGTAATATATAAATTAGGAGTACTACAAATTAGTAAACTGTCATAGTGATATGTTAATTAGTGCAGTATTCAGAAAATGCATCGCTGCACTCAATTGGAATATACAGAGGGTCGTATCATTCGGTTTGCCTTCTCTATAAATCTGATGCTGCAAATTTAGTTTACTTTGAGAAGTTGAGAATCCATTTTCATTCAGGGCTGCTCACTGATTGAAATCAACTTTATTGTTCAACTAGAGTTCCGGGTGTTGCCATTATTTGAAAGATTCACAGCATATCTCTACTCTACAGTAGCCGGGTTCTTATATCTGGTTATCTTACTATGTAACGACGTCATTCTCTGTGGAACTACACTGTGATCAAAGAAATGCAAATCAGTGAAACTTGCTAATAAATTGTTAATTTTAAACTTGCATTTTAAAATGTTGTTTTAGATGACATCTCTGTTTTCATGACAGAAGAGGAAGTTCTTATGTCTCTGTATTAATTTGTAGGATAGAGTCCTGAACTTTACCCCTCGTCTATTTGGTTTCTTTCCTTCCTTCGGTTTCTTTGACAACGGCGAAAGTGATGGTGACGATGATGATTATGTTACCGAAGACGAAGACGAAGACGAAGACGAAGACGAAGACGACGATGACGATGAGGTTGAGACTGATGAGCAGGAAGAAGAGGAAGATAGGGAAGAGGACAATAGTGATGATTTTATTTTCCTTCGAGATACTGATGAACATGATAATGGAATTGATGGTTCAGAAGATTTATACGATGATCAGGAAGAAGATGCCAGTGAAAGCGAGGAGATTGACGATGATAATGACAGTGCAGATTCTGGTGATTGATGATTATAGTGAATTTGGGGTGTTGATGGTGACTTCGATGACCGATGATGGATTTAATTGATGGTGAAATTGACAACAATGAAGGTGATCTTGTTAATTGTGTTGCTGATAATTTTGCACTTTATATTTCTAGCAAAGACCCAAACCAAAAGCATGAACTTACCACATAGTTTCTCCTCTGGACCTGCTGTTGCACTTGTTTTCCCTGCAAAGGAAACGGAGGACAAGCGCAGAGGGCAATGTGGAGAATTCAGATGTGTAATAAGATCGGCTACAGCTGCTTCTCACGTAATACCAAGTTTGATGGAGATACCACCACTAATAAAGACATTTCTATTTGAATGACGATGGAACAACCATTTAGGTCTGTCCAAAAAATTCAGAAATTGTATACAGTAGTACATTGATTAGTTTAAAAATATATTAGTGTGCGCCTTCTGTTTTTCAATACTTATCTGTTCCCTTTTTATTAGCTCATGTATTTTCCATCTATCTTGTCATATCTTCTTATGTTCATGGGCTTGTCTCACTTGTACATTTGGGCATGTTGTGGTTTGGCTTTCGATTGCAATAATGAATAATCTGTGTGTAACTCAATACAGACAAATGGTGCAAAAGTTTTAAATAGTAGAAACTGTTCTTATCATCAATTCTTTTACAAATCAATTTTAGTGAAATTCATATCGCATGTATATACTATGATGTATATACAAACTTAATAAATTGAAATCGAACCATTATATACACTTCCAATTTTCGATCTTCTCAAATGCACTTCATGAATGAAACTTTATACCAAAGTAGGGGCTGGGCAAGTATTCCGATTTAGGCCTCTGTTCACTTCTCTGTCTTTTGGCACTAAGGAAACAATCTTTATCACTATACTCAGAATGAATCCTATAAACTGCACATAAAAACACGTGATTATGTGAATAAAAGCTTGAACAGCTGCCAATTAAAAGACTATTAGCCTATAAAGTGAATGTTCTTACCCAAGCAAGTCCAATGCACATAATACTGAAACCGGGGAAATTGAATGGAGCTCTCTCAGACAAAAACAAAGCTGGAAAAAGGCACAGTGTTTAGGAGTAATCTAGCAATTGAGAGTTTTCGTCACGACAATGATAATTTTAAATCACCTGAAAGAGGGCTATATATTAATGGAGAGATGACATTGGCAAATGATGCTATTCCCAAAAGGCAACCCTGAGCAATCCCCTATTAATGGAAAAGTGGATCACCAGTTTATAGAAAAATTCATCAAGTAATTATGGTGCACTTGTGTACTCGAAAACTTACTTGTTCACAGGGTCCAACTTGTTTTGAAACAATGCATCTTATCTGTAAGTGTAAATTACATTTGTCAACATGTCAACGACATAGTAGTCAAAATAGATGAGTAGAGCGTGCTCATATTATAGTATATGGAACTCACACTTGGGCTTGCGAGGAAAAGGAAAACACCCAACCAAGCAGCAACATAGGGTACCTGCAGATGGCAAAACACAATGACAAAAATGATGCATTGCAATATTACAAGTGTGTTGGTCAACAAAAAGAAACAAATTTGTAGCAAAACTTGCACTCAGATTATTGAATGAGAAATAGCTGAGGAATTACCCAAGACGACCACGCTATGCTGTAAAGTAGCATCTGCAAAAAACCAGACGACAAATGATCAAATATGTATCTTGTTATGTACCCCAGCCCCCCATGTTTGGAGAAAAAGAAAAGAGATTCAGAAGGATGAAACAATACATTCAGGAATCCAGCAAAGAGTCCTACAGAAAGCAGTATCTCCTCTCCTATAATAGGACCCAATATGGGCATGAAGATCATCTGCACAAATTCTCAAATTTTAATACGTCAATATGAGAAGCCAGAAGTAAAGACCAAACTAAACGAAAAGAGGAAATAACTTCATATAATAATTAGGAAAAATGACTTAGCAAATGAATCATTTGACAATACATTTGATACGGTCGCTCCAATGTAGGTAATGAGCCATATATCAGCAAATTGATCTTTTTTGAACTGGAAGCGCGCCTTTAAGAAATACTGCAGGGGAAAAGTACGAATACGATAAAAATAATATTTCATTCATATTCAGACTTATCATATGCTAAGTATACATGATATTAATAACCAAATTCGATGCTATCACAAGCACCATTCCATTTCAACCAAAGTTCTCATAGAGTCGTAGACAATGGCTTTAAGTAAAGAGGAGAAAATATTTTAACAACACGTGTACAATCAATATCTATGATGTTACTATACATGCCCAATGATGCATTTGAGCAATAACCACATTAAAGAAAGAGAGTACCATTAAGAAGGCTTGGACTCCAGCCTCTGCAAGGCTATTGAAGAAAGCAACAAATGCTGCTACCGAAAACGTAGTGCTGCAGTAAGAGGATTGCAAGATGAATGACTATTCTTTTAGCACATCCAACAAAATAATTAAATTACTCAGAAAAGCTACATTCCAGTTAACACAAAAGGGTAAAAACAATATAGTACTTCTAGAAGAAAATGAACAGTTGACAGTGGAGATGAATAAAGAGCTATGTGTCCATCATAGTCAATAAAGTGACATGCATAATGGAATTTCTTGAGTCTTGGAGGTGTCGAAACGTTAATACAAAAGAAAAGTTCAAGGACATGTTATCCTACCTGCTCTTAAGCAAGTGAATGATATCCTTTGGTGATGGAATTTGTTTAAAGAAGTCTATCTCCCTTAATGATTCACAACCAACTTGATCTCTATCGGTTTCTGGCTTCAAGATTGGCTCCTCCAAAACATTAGTGTGGGGAGTGAGATCCTTAAGAAATATTCTCATGTACACTGCAGCAGCAATGGATACAGCTGCTGCAACCTGAATGAATTGAGTTACACCTTATTAGCATTGAAAACATACTAAGCTTGGGTTTAGCCAAAACACAGTAGTCACTTACAACCAAGTAAAATGAAGGAAAGTTAATTCAAATAACAAAACGAGGAATATGAACTGTCAGGAAGAAAGACCTGAAATATCTGGGCAGTGGACAGTAAGCGAGCAGCGAAGGTACTACAAAGAGATGCACCCGAAACTACACCTGCCAGGACTCCAAATGCAGAGACTCGCTTTCCCTCTGTCACACTGTCTGCCTGGAAAATATTAACATGATAGCCAAGTTATTACATAAATATTTCCCAGTTCGAATTCAATATGTTTATTGTTAATAATGCACTCCCTTGGATATCAAGCAGGCATATACCAAAATTTAAGCAATACAAAATAGCAGTCATCTTAGCTCGTATGTAATGATTCTAATTACTGGATTTTTCTTATGATTTGGCAGGTACGTAATTTCATTACCACATTCTAGATTTTCATAATTTTGATTAATGTAAAATACGTAGATAGATCAAAAAACATGATGTAGAGCTAGAGTATGGAATTATAGCAAGATGAAAGAATGAAATAAACTAAAGCATCATATTCAAATGATAACTGAAGACCTACAAAAGGGAAAAAAGAAGCTTGCTTGAGTTTGAGCTAATCAGTAGGATCCCAGCCTAGAATTTCAAAAAAAGAAACTCAAATTGAACAAAATCATGTTTGATTTCGATTCCAAGGCCCCAATGTACCACTACCAAATAGCATGTGACTCCTAAAAGTTTCCTCTTGTATTTTAACTTCATAAATTTTCTTTTGGCAGAAGGCAAGGGTAGCATAGATAAACAGGATAAGAGAAGAAAAGCATGTGGAGAATTATATGCATGAAGAAATAGAGAAAGGTATAGAATTACCAAATAACCAAGAGAAATGCACAGAACACCGCCTTCGCAAACCATGGCTGTTATAGTCTTTAATACATAATATGCGTAGAAGAAGCTCGTTGTCCTCTCCCATGCCAGTATTGCTGCATATACGTGGACAGTTTGTGTAAAAATATTGATGTAAACCATGAACAAGAAAATATGAATTACTGTTTCTAAATTAGTCTGCTTGGGATTTCATGTACAAGTTTCAGGCTAATAACCAAGTAAAGTTTCAATCATGATATATTTTAAATCCATATGATCAATGTAGAAGACACTAATATTACTAAAAAACTGCAAATGAAATTATAATATTCGCACCTAATGGGATGATGGAGAGAGTCATAGGAATGGTGAGCAAAGCTTTCCGTCCATACGCATCTGACATATTTCCAATCAGTGGCATTATGACCACAGACCCCAATCCTGCAATCTGCATTCAGTACATGTAACATTAGAAGTTCGTAAATTGTTCTATCCCAACTTATTTGATATCTTGACCCAGAGACATTACAGCTTCTTTTAGATTTTCCATCGCGTTTATAATAGAACCTCAGAGCACAGCAAAAGTAATTGTCACATCATGCGTCATGAATTTGCCAGAGGATTCACTTATACTCTCTTTTATTACCTTATGTTTGCTATTTTTTATCCACACATTTAGAGGGATCATTTCAATATATTTATAAATTAAACGGTTTCTGAAAAAATTAGACATCAAGTGGTAAAAGTTCAAAACCAGTTGTTGCCAGATCTTCAACCATCCGCCAAACATAAAAGGATAAAGGTCTTATGCAGGTAGAGTTTTATGCTCATCTTTCATTAACAAGCCAAAATTTTGTTACTATAACGTCTGTTCTATCCTTTCTCTATATAAATCAAACTTCAATATAACAAGTAAGAAAAAAAAATATTCTTCTTCTTCTCAAACATCTCCCAACAACCCGACATGTGATGTATAGAATGGTTACTGAACAATTCTTATTTTAATCAAAGTGAACATTTTAAAACAAAATGCGACAAATGAAAAAACTACAATAAATTTGTTTTAAAAACGTTAATTCAAGTTGATTAAGCCATCTCTTATATATTTTAATATTCTCCATGTTTATATTGGATATTTTATTAATAATTAAATAAGCTAGCTGGAATTAACAAAAGGATTGATTTCTTGATAATCTAATTAATTAATTTGCCACTGCAGACACATTCTCAATATTTTTTGTTACTTTCATTTTTTAGTCAAAAGAAAAAAATTCATTTATTTTTATTCCAAAATAATTGCATCGGAGGTCCAAAAACTATATTTCTACAACCATTATTTCCAATCTTTCAAGTTTGTAACAAGCTAATCTTCAGTGGAAGGTTTTTATCCACTTACCATTTAAGACACGTGATCTTCACATGTTTGATTTTTTTATCAGATAAAATGGTTGGACACTCGATTCAATAAAAAGATTTAAAAAGAGAGAGAGAGAGAGAGAGAGAGAGAGAGAGAGAGAGAGAGAGAGAGAGAG
>CAIGRT010118512.1:0-16511 GCA_903798405.1 Fraxinus platypoda | reverse complement strand
AGAAAAGGTTCAAATTTACTCATACAATTGATATGGCTATCGATGGAGGAAACCAACAGCTTGCTGCTGATTCTGTTCCTTTCGCCAGAAGGTAAATGGTCTCCTTGATTGTGTCTTGTAATTCTTTTTGTATCAATTTGTCTTTCTTGGATTGGTATCATATGAAAGGGACGTGGATTGCCTATCCAATCTAGCCAAGCCAGAGAAAATCGATTACATATGAATGAGTAGACATAAAAGACAATTTCCCTAGTCCTCCGTTTATGAAAGGAGCTGCATGAAATTCTTTGTGCACGGTTCCATGAGATTGGATTGTAATTTGTAGTGCATTACCGAGAAACATTTTTCACATCCATATACCTGCTTGCATCTGTTACATGTGTATGTAAACGCTTGTGTCACATCATTCAATAAAGCTATGGTATGTTGTGAATTTGAAGCAAGTTATAAAGCAATATGAGAATTGTGGATAATATTAATCCTTTGATCACACAGACAAATACATGAAAAATTTTAGTCACATCAATCTTATACTATTCCATTCTCTTAGAATAATCTTATTCTGGTGTCAATGCAGCTATCAGCTGGAAGCATTGGAAAAAGCGCTAAAAGGAAATACCATTGTGTTCTTGGAGACTGGTTCTGGGAAGACCCTGATTGCAATCATGCTCCTTCGTAGCTATGCTCACCTCCTCAGAAAGCCTTCACACTTCATTGCTGTTTTTTTGGTCCCTACTGTTGTTTTGGTAACCCAAGTATGTGATTATGTATCTTTACTTAATAGATGTTGTGCATTAGTTTTCTTGTGATTTATTTGATACATTATTACTCGTTGTCCTTTGAGTTTATGCGGAATTTAAATTTGCATCACTTAACAGGTAGTTGTTTGGTTGACTATTAACCAGTAAATTTAGTGCCTGTCTGGTCTTGATCTTTTGCCTGATTTTAAGCTTTTTTCTGACCGTTGGAAGGGCACACAGCCGCAAGTGTTGACCATCCATCTCTTGCGTGGGGCCTACTAACGTTCATTATTTCAATTTTAATTCATGCAGAATCAAGACCAGACAGGCTTTTAATGAAAATATTGTTCTTCTCAAATAGAGTTTTCTATGTTTTCCTTTCCCCGAAGTTACTGTGTATATAATTTTTTATGTGGTTTCAATTTTTATTTTGTACTTCTGATGGTTATCAGCAAGGAGAAGCTATTGCGATGCACACAGACTTAAAAGTGGGCAAGTATTATGGTGAGTTGGGAGTTGATTACTGGGATGCTGCCACGTGGAAGCATGAAATGGATGAGCATGAGGTGGGAAGAACATGACTGTCTCTTCTCTTTCTTTAATTTTTTCTAATGATCTTTAGTGTAACATCATATATTTCAAGACCATAAACCTTAAAATAAATTAAAAAATCTTTGTTATTGGATGAAGTTGCGGTATTGGGTTATAGGGCTACCTATTACTGTACTCCTTAAAATTAGTATATAATTCAATCTTAACTAATAAGAGGTTCCTCTTAATTTGATGCTGTTGTTTATTAGGACAATAAGTTGGTGGAGGCATGAATTTTATGGGAGGTAAATGGTATCCTGAAATATATTATTCATCTAAGTTACCAACTTATAGATATTCCAAAAATATTTGTGATGAAATTACTTCTGTAAGTCGTCTTGTGATAAAAAAAAAAAAACAATGTTCCTTGTAAATGCTTTAACCTTTCTTAGAGAGATTAATGTTGTAAGAATGGTGAGAGTAAATGCAGTGTTTATGATAACAATCATTATATGCTTCTTATGTTGTAACAATAGGATTTCATGTTCAGGTGCTTGTCATGACTCCAGCTATTTTGCATGCTGCCTTGAGTCATAGATTTTTGAATATTGACTGGATAAAAGTTCTCATATTTGATGAGTGTCATAATGCCCGAGGCAACCACTTTTATGCTCGCATCATGAGGGTATGATTTTGTTCTGTTCCATAATATGATAGTTAAACTTGAAGTTGTTTTTAATATTTTTGTGGTCTCACCAAGAGAATTTGATACTTGATCACGACCTGTTTGGTTGATTTTTCCTTTTTTATTTTGAAACCTTCATATATATCTTAATACCTCACAATGTGTTTATTTTGACTATCAAATGTTGTTCAGAAATCTGTATATCCTGATGTTATCCTCATTTCTAAATTGTATATTCTTAATTTCTGGCCTTTGTTTGGGTAAAATTATTAGGCTTTGTTTGAGCCTCACTTTTTTTTGTGAAAAATGAGTTTTGTAATAGTGATTTTTTTGAGAGTGTGGTTAAAAATGAAGGAATAGTTTTGAATTTCGTGCAAAATTATTTTATTGGAAGAATGTGTGGTTGAAAACGAGTTTGAGAAAAATAAATTTTTAGAGGATGGGGCTCAAATAGGGGCTTATTACTATAATTTATAAGTTGCTAGTAATTTTAGCCAAACAGAGGCCTAATTTGATATGTAATTTTAAGCACTGGTTGTGTTATGATGGAAACATAATAGCAGTATGATTAAGATTTTGCTTGTTGCACAGTGCAAGAGAGTTCCAAATCAGCACTTGGATTGTATTTTCACTATTTAAGTCCCATTTTTATGCTTGATAGAACTTTTAAGGTTATTATATATTTACGCGGTTCTTGTATCATTCTGACTGATCCATTTCCGTAGTCTTTGAGCTAGCGCTGAATTTTCACTGCGATTTTGTTCGTATCAAATAATTTTCAGTCACAAAGAAGAGCATTGATGTACTGTGGAAGTATTATGTTCCTTGACTTTATTACTGTCTGATTTGGATTCAATGATATAAACCTGAGTATAATGAAAATGTCTTAGCTCTCGTTAGAACTATGATGGACTCAATTACATAAACAACAAGTCACATCATAATTAATTGACACAGACCTTTATTAAGTAATCAGCATAATTAGTTTTAGTCCCTCAGCCTCGATTCAAAGTTCTTCCTTTTGTTGCATTTTTCTAATAAATATGTCAATTCTTCATACAATGTACACGTTCTGGAATTGAGCAACCTAGCAGCATAAAGAAGCAAAAGTGGAAAAGTGAGAAAATATTCATACTTTCAACTCTCTCCTGAGCAAATGATATAGGGGATGTATCATAATATAATCAATTGATGTAAGGAATAATTTCTTAACCCGCATGCATCTTTTATTTCCTACATGTCACTCTTGCTGGATGCATGAATAGAGGTTCATTAGAACATCAGTTACTGAATTAAAATAGAGATACTTCTAAATTTTTTAGTCGGCCTCGATCTGTCTAACATGACATTATTTGACTTTGTCACCAGCAATTTGGATTTTGACTTGACAATATTAAGAAACATCTTGCAGGAATTCTATGCTCGCCGACTAAAAGAAAATGCTCAGCACCTTCCTAAAATATTTGGGATGACTGCTTCCCCTATAAAGGCTAAAAGTTAGTACTATGTAACTTCTAGAAAATATTAATTAATCATGCATATTATATTGTTTTAGCTCTATTTTGTTCTCTTCATTACTAACTTTATCTGAGCACTTCATTTGGTTTCTCTGTATAGGCTCATGCTCAGCCACTGACTACTGGAAACATATTAGGCAACTTGAAAATCTAATGAATTCAAAGGTTTCTTGCTGAATTTTGCAAACTATGCTTCATAATTGTTGAATTCTTAAATTCATGTATTGTTGCGATGCAAGCTTAGCATCTTTTTGTCTTCCCTTTAAACGAAACTCTTTAATTCTCATACTCATTTTCAACCACATATTTGCACAATAAAATATTTTACACGTAAATCCAAAACTTTTCCCCACTTTTTAACCACACATTCTTCAAAAAATCGCTGTTTGTAACATCATTTCTTCTTGATAATGGCCATTAATCAGGCACTTAATTTATGAATATAGATTGAAATTTTCGACAGACTTCGGTATTAAATAATTTTTGAGAAATGGAGAATGATTTGAAAATAATTTTCTTTGTTATATTGAACCTCTGTAATATGTTGCCTACAAGTGATTTTGATGTGGAATCATTAAGGCATATAAGAGAGGGAAGACTTGCAAATCCCTACTTAGTAGTGGCTACCCCCCCCCCCCCCCCCCCCCCCCCCCCCCCCCCCCCCCCCCCCCCCCCCCCCCCCCCCCCCCCCCCCCCCCCCCCCCCCCCCCCCCCCCCCCCCCCCNTGAACAAGAAATATAATTAATAGATTCTTTAATTACACTTATTTGTAGTGTTATTAATTTCAAACCATCTTTTACAACTAAATTCTCCCCCCCCCCCTTTTTTTTTTGAATTTCATTCTTATGTTAGTATCCAGTGTCACATTTAGGTTCGTTAGTGGTTCATAATCTATGCTATTCTTTTGTATGAAGGTTTTCACATGTGAAAGTGAATCTGTTATAGCTCAGTATATTCCAGTTTCGACTCCAAAAGTGAAGTTATACAAGCATTTGGATGTTCCTTGCATCAATTTTGAATATATTGCAAGTGGTCTGAAAAAGACGTTAGAGAAGGTATACACGTCTCTCTTGGAGTTAGTAAATGTTGGAATTTTGGTTTGTGTCATTGCTCATATGAATGACTGACTATACAGTTTCACTCGATGAAAAGTATGCTAACCGTGAGATTCAAATTAATGTTACAAGTGTAGCATGATTAGTATGTCTTGTATATAGTGCTTCAATTTTATTCTCCCTCATATCTTGTGTACTTAGAGCTTGTTTGGTAAAGATTAAAATCGGATTAAAATTGAAAAACTAGCCGTTATTGTTGACTTTTATTAGACGAGTATGACCCAATAACGACTATATTTTCAATTTTAATTGGATTAAAATCCCTCACAAACAAGCTCTTAATGTGATTTATGAGAAATATCCTAGCTTGAGGTTCTGTGGATGTTCAATTTGTTGAAGAAATGAAAATATATAAATGTTCCCCTTGCTTAAGGTTTAGATGAGAAGATATATCAATGCAGGGCAATAGACCTGGGTTTAAGTCATGCTACCACCTATTTAAGAAATTTGTGCACGTAGCAGGTTTTTGATAAAAAACATGTAATCCTATCTGCACGTGAGGGATCGAGTTGAACGTCTATGTCACCTTAAGCTTTTTGTTGAGGCGTTTAATAACTAAGCTTGTCTGGTTTTAGTTGGAAGTTACTGGTGCTGCAAGCACAAGGGTGATTTGCACTGTTCGAGATATGAGGAGATTTAAACAAGTAATATAATTTTTATCTAAGAGGAGGTGAAGCTGTATTTATGGAACTAAACTCATATGCTTCGATTTTTTTTTTTTTTCCACGGTTAGCATTTTCATGTTATCTTTTGCTCTTCCCATTTTCAAGGCACTGACTTTATATATACTGTTCACCAGCATGAACTTTCTCTCCAAAGTATCTCGAGCTCTGTAGCTAACAATGCAACGAAAAGATTATCTAAGCTTTGCTCTACCTTCATGTTTTGTTTAACTGAGCTGGGTGTTTGGTTAGCTATACAGGTATATTTTTTATTCTGGTCAATTTCGTATATACAAGGCACAAATTTTTGCGGTTGTGGCAATTGGCAGTAAGAACTTCTTGTTTGAATAGGCGGCAGAGACTTTATCTTGTGAAGTAACCAATGTCTTTTCATGGGTGAAATTGGATGTCAGTAGCGAGAAGGTTGTTAGAGATTTCAGTTTGGATGCGCTTAAAGTTTTTCATGCCTTTGTGCCATTGGGTATTTCTCACTGTATTTATTATTTATGATGTTCTGTTTTTCTTCAAGAATAGGAAATTTTGTTCTTTTCTATTCGTTCCGTGATTGTTTATTTCTGTTCATGAAGGTCCACAAGGGTCTAATCATTTTGATATAAAAGCTAAACTGGATTCTGGTTATGTTACATCGAAGGTTGTCTGCCTTGTTGACACTCTCCTTGAATACAGGTTTGCTTATATATGCTATATACACGTTTCTCTAAAAAGTAGAAATTGTTAGTATTTTTTCAGTCTTGTTGATGAATGTTTCTATCTGTTTTGATATTAACATGTTCACAAAAACAATTTAAGCCCCTGTTTGGGCTCCATTAAAAGTAAGCCCTTGTTTGGTTCCTATTATTTTCAAAATACATTTTTTTCTATCTTATTTTCAACTACATATTTTTCAATAAAATAATATTACACGTAAACCTAAAACTTTTTCTTATTTTATAACTACACATTCTCCATAAAATCAGTATTCCAAAATGCATTTTTGAAAAAAATATGAGGCTCAAATGGGCTTTAAGTTTTGGAATAGTTATTTTTTGGAAAATGCGTGGTGTAAAAATAAGGAAAATTTTTGGGTTTACGTTGAATATTATTTTATTGGAGAACGTGTGGTTGAAAATAAGAAAAAGAAAAATGTATTTTCAAAAAATGGAGCCCAAACATGGGTTAAATCATGGGAAAATTTTCATTCTAATTTTTCTTTGGAAGTTAATTATTAGTTTTGGGAAAAACTGTAATATCCTTCGATGATGTGTTAAACTATAATTATTTTAAGAGCCCGTTTGAGCCCCTTTTTTTTGATAAAAATACATTTTGGAATAGTATTTTGATGAAGAACATGTGGTTAAAATATAAGGAAAAGTTGTGGGTTTGCATGTAATATTATTTTATTAAAGATTGTGCGGTTAAAAATAAGAGAGAAAAATTTATTTTGGAAATAATGGAGACGAAACAAGGGCTAAGTGTATTATGTAATACGAAGTAACACCCCATGGATATAATGATTAGGCAAACGTACGTGGGGAGGTATCTTAGATGTATTTGATGGTGTGAATTGTACAACACAAGATAGAACATCTGAATATTAAATATGACACGTGTTATCAACTTCAAAATTTTTCAATATCCAACTGCGTATACATTACACCACACGTGGTTGGGGATCTTGACTTGACTTTGTGCATTTTTGGCTAAGCTTCAAAGCGAGAGGGTAAGTCTGACATACTTAGATTAGGCTAGCGTACATGGCTAAATATCTTGTGGTATGTTTGATAGAGCAAATTGAACATAATGAGATATAAAAATTGTGAGTTGAACTTTACACAATATTGTAGTCAACATCAATGTTCATCAACTTCAGAATTGTTAAATATCTGTCCATGTAGACTTCCCACCACGAGTGGTTGGTCTTGTAAAGCTCCTCAGACTAGCAGTGTCATCACCCATCCTGCTATTCTTGTTCATACTTCAGCTGCATTAAATTACAGATGATGCATGGAATAGGGTAGATTGAAGCACAAAGACCCAGGTGTATCATTGTAGTTTCCAATTGTTCACTTGAAGCAGATACAATATATGATATTTACACTAATATTCTAACTATGATCACATGTTTAATAAGGTATTCAAAATTTAATTTAAAACTCAATGTCAATCAAATTTGGATGGGAAAAAGAGCATTTGTCCAGGTCCTTGTTTAAATTGTTAAGTAGAATAATTATTATTTCACCATTTGTGAATATTTTGTATTTTGTCGAGAGCCTATCATTGGTACTCTTTCTCTTACATGATACTTGCACAGGGAAATTAAGGATTTGAGATGTATAGTCTTTGTTGAAAGGATTATAACGGCTATTGTTATTCGGAATCTGCTGAATGAGTTGCTTCCAAAAGTCAGTGGGTGGAGAACGGAGTATACGGCAGGGACCACTTCTAACCTGCAATCACAGAGTAGGAAAGAACAAAACAAAATTGTTGATGAATTCCGCAAGGGCACAGTGGGTCTCCTAGTTGCGCTCTTTTTTTTTTTTTTAACCATTCCAAGATTTGTTAATTTTTTAGAATTTATTTATTTATGTTCTTGCGCATATATTTTTACAGGTTAACATCATCATTGCAACCTCAATGCTTGAAGAGGGATTAGATGTGCAAAGGTGCAACCTTGTGATTAGATTTGATCCGTCTGCCACAATCTGTAGCTTTATTCAGTCACGTGGACGTGCTCGTATGCAGGACTCAGACTTTGTTTTAATGGTAAAAAGGTGAGCTCCATCACGTTTAAAATATAAACTCAGAAGAATAAATTTTTATCACTCTTTTCTTTTTTGGGGAAGAATCTATAGTAATGGTACAGTTGAGCTGTCATCACTTTAAAAATAGTAAAATTGAAGGTGAAAATCTGCACAACTGTTTTCTTGTCGGGAGCAATTTCACAATTTGTTTTTTCACAGCAGTGCATCTTTGTTGGTTGCTTTAAGGCTTCAGACTCGTATCTGTTGGTTGAAGCCTAATAGAATAACAATTTTTTTATTAATCAATAACTTTTCCTTTTTGGTTGATAGCTGGTTACAAATAGAATTTGAGCAATTCGAATGTCAATGACGATGCTGATTATATCATTGTTTTATTGGTTGATTGTAGTGGGGATACTGCCACCCTCAATCGTGTGGAGAACTATTTGGCTAGTGGAGATATCTTGCGGAAGGAGTGCTTGAGCCATGCTAGCCTTCCTTGTGAACCTCTTGATGGTAAATTAAACAGTGAAGAATACTATGAAGTTGAAACCACAGGAGCAATTGTGAATTTGAGTTCTAGTGTGTCTTTACTCCACTTCTATTGCTCACGGCTACCTTCTGACTGGTTTGTTCTTTACATCATTCAGCTTTATGATCTGAAGCTTTTAGTTTTTAGGTTGTCAAATTATTATAAAAACCTACGAGATTGCTGTGTGATTAGTTTAATGGTTAATTTCTCAAAATTGCGAAAAAAAATGTGACTCAATTGGGTTTTTTTTTTTGCCTTTTGATTTATAGTTACTACAAACCTTACCCTAGCTGCGTGGTTGACAAAGAATTGAAAATTTGCACACTGCACCTTCCGAAAAGCTGCCCAATCCAAACTATTACTGTTCATGGTAACACTAAAATTCTGAAGCAACTTGCATGCCTAGAAGCTTGCAGAAAACTTCATCAGGTCGGTGCCCTGACAGATAATCTTGTGCCTGATATTGTCAGGGAAGCTGCTGATGCTGAAGAATTTGGTAATTATTTGTTTACACTTCTGTTGATTATGATTCTCCTACAGACTTCTCTTTAAGGTAAAGATGACAAGTTGTAATATTTTTCAAATCTTAATTTACAGGATACAAACCTCCTTATATGGAGGAACAAGTACAGTACTGCCCACCAGAATTGGTTGGTTATCATGGCAGTGAGTCCGAAAGGCTGTACTATTGCTATATAATTGAGTTGCAGCAGGAGTTCAATTACACTGTCCAGCCACAAGACATTGTGCTTGCCGTCAGGATGAGACTAGAGTCTGACATTGAGACATTAAGTTTTGATTTAGACGTTGACAGGGGAAAACTAATTGTGCATGTAAAATATATTGGAAGCATTACACTCACTTCCGAGCTGGTAAAATGCTAAAATCAGTTGTTTACATTTTGTCGATATAAGAATTTTGATTTTCTGAAATTAAATCGATTTTTGATATTTTATTGCAGGTTTCACTGTGTCAGAGGTTTCAGAACACCGTTTTTAAGCATCTCTTTCATAATAATTTTAATAAACTTAATGAAGATCGGGGCAAATCTTATACGTGGAGTGACTCTGTGGCTTTTGATTATCTTCTTCTTCCGACTCAAGGCTCACGCCAGCATTTACTAATTGATTGGAACTGCATTAATTCTTTTCTATTTCAAAAGAACATTTTGTGCGATTTGCATGTTGGTTGTTCTTTACCCAAAGGTCATGGTCATCTTGTGCACACGAAAAATGGGTTGGTGTGTACGTGCTTACTAGAGAATTCCTTGGTTAATACGCCTCACAATGGTTTCATGTATTGCATCACGGGAACTCTGGGTGGTTTGTATGGCAATTCATTTCTTCGTTTAAAAGATGGAGAATTTGTTACTTACAAAGAGTACTATGAAAAGAGGTCTCTCGAATTCCTTTCATTTAAGTACTGATGTATTTACTGTGAGTGATCCTGCTCAATCTTAATAGCCAGGTTTTGTTCCTTACAGACATGGAATCAAATTGCATTTTGAAAATGAAACACTTCTTAAAGGGAGACGCATCTTTACTGTGCAAAATTTCCTTCAGAGATGTAGAAATGAGAAGGCAAAAGGTTGGTTTACTATTAAACTGTATTGTAAACGATTCATTTTACCTAGTCATTTTCTCAACAAAATTGAAAGACAGTAGGTTTTGTAAGAAATTTTATGTCTTATTGACATTTTTTTCATAAGCTAATTTGGTATTATGTTTATAGTTCTTCAATTTCCCTTGTGATCACCTGTTTGTTGTCTCTCTGCATAACAAATCTAACTCTGAATCATGTATATATGAAACTTGCCTGAATTATGCAAGGATTGGAGTACTAAAGTAGAAAATTAACATGGACCAAATTATTTTTCAGTGGAGGTTCCTGTTTGTGTGCTAGTGGGTGTGTGATTTTTTTATGAATTGAATATGGTGAGTGGCTCTTGTCTACTGCATATATATTGTTAAAAGCACTGGTAAGAGCCTTATTGTTAATCTTGACAAATCTTTTCTTACTACAATGCAAAATAAGGTATTGAGATTATTACTTGCTCTGTGGTCATCTAACATAATTGTGTACTATATAATTGGATATATCACATTTTGGTTTATGGCTAACTGCTATTTTCCTCTTCCCATGCAGAACCAAGTAATGCATCATGCGAACTGCCACCTGAACTTTGTTCAATAATCATGTCGCCTATATCTATTTCTACATTTTACTCTTTCTCCTTTCTTCCATCTGTCATGCATCGGATCGAGTCTTTGCTCTTAGCTTCAAACTTGAAAAGAATTTACATGGATCTCTGCACAAAAAATGTTGACATTCCAACCATCAGAGTACGTATTTTTACTATGTCTGGTTCTATACACTAAATTTAATGTAATAGCTTGACTTGCAAGATTATTTAAGGGAGTTGAGAACAGGAATGAAGGTAGAATCTCTCTAGAGAGTACGGGACTACTTTTCTTCCCCTCCACCAGCTATATATTTTCTTGAACTTCATACTTATTATTTAGTTTCACAAAGCGCGATTTCAAATTTCTCTGAGCTTTGACTCATTATGTTTAGCTGAATTACGACATTACATGAACAATAAGCTTTTGCATGCTTTAGTGAGGGGGTTTATTGCCTTGACATTGAGTGAAATAAATATTTTTGTTTAAGTTGTTTGCATTTTCATATCGTTGAAGTTGTCATTCGACCATAATCTTGGTCTCATGTTAATTTTGTTTGCTGCTGTTAGGTCTTGGAAGCAATCACTACAAAGAAATGCCAAGAAAAACTTCATCTGGAATCACTGGAGACCCTCGGGGACTCTTTTTTGAAATACATTGCCGGTCAACAGGTTTTCAAAATGTATCAAAAAGAGCACGAGGGGCTTCTTAGTATTAAAAAGGAAAAAATAATTGCCAATGCTACATTGTGCAAGCTGGGATGTGACCGCAAAATTCCGGTAATCTTATTAAATCATAATCATATTTTTTCTTTTATCTTATTAATTGTCATAGAGAGTTTGAAAGATTAAATAGTTTACTTGAAAGTTGAAACTCAGCCACAAAATAAAGATAACAAAGTTCTTTTAATTTTATACTTTTTATATCAAGTCATTTGGAGTGGGTGGTTATTCACTTGAAGGTGGATGGTCAACAGAGTACATCCATATGCTTTTAAGACATGAATTTTGTTCTTAGGTAGGTCATGTTGAGTCTTAAAATTAGATTCAGATGAGACTCGCGAAGAGACCAAAATTCTGACTCTTAAGTTTCTATTTAACTTAACACTATGAAGAAGAGAGATTTTGTTGTGCAAGAAATCCAATACTAATTCTCCAACCCTTTACTGCATCCCCTTGAATAATAAACTGAGTTTTTGTTTGTTCTTAGGTAGGTTATGTTGAGTCTTAAAATTAAATTCGGATGAGACTCCCGAAGAGACCAAAATTCTAACTCTTTTAAGTTTCTCTTTAACTTAACACTATGAAGAGGAGAGATTTTGTTTTGCAAGAAATCCAATACTAATTCCCCAACCTTTTCCTGCATCCCCTTGAATAATAAACAGATTTTTCATTTTCTTAGGTAGGTTATGTCGAGTCTTAAAATTTAATTTAGATGAGACTCCCGAAGAGACCAAAATTTTAACTCTTTAAGTTTCTCTATAACTTAACACTATGAAGAGGAGATATTTTGTTATGCAAGAAATCCAATATTAATTCCCCAACCCTTTCCTGCGTCCCGTTGAATAATAATCAGATTTTTCGTTTAATTGGTGTTCAATGATACTAAAAACATTATGCTAGTTGCTACAACATGTGGTTGGCAGATAAAGAGAGTCATATCGATTTGTGATTTTTCTTTTCTGCTTGATATCTTCTGTTCTATCTTTTTTTTTTTGTTTTAATTTGTGCCTCAGAAAAAAATAATCTGAGGGAATATTGAAATTTTCTTTATTAGTTTGGTCACTTCTAAATTTTAGGGCTTCATCCGCAATGAACCATTCGATCCCAAATCATGGATAATTCCTGGGGATAATTCTGCAAATCATGGTTTAGAAGAGGAGTTGCTTTCATCTAGAAAAGTCTATGTGAAGGGGAGCAGGATGCTAAAAAGTAAGGTTATTGCAGATGTAGTTGAAGCGTTGATCGGGGCATTCCTTAGCGCAGGTGGTGAATTAGCAGCCTTATCCTTTATGGCATGGCTCGGTATAAATATTGACTTTGTTAGTGTGCCCTATACAAGGCCCTTCCCTGTTAATCCTGATGCACATGTCAATGTTAGATATGTAGAATCTTTGCTGAACTATCGGTTTCGTGATGCTTCTTATTTAGTTGAAGCACTAACTCATGGTTCTTACATGCTACCTGAAATTCCAAGATGTTATCAGGTTTGTGCTATAGAAATTTTGTTTAGAAGATTCTACACTTTCGTAATTTTTTGTTTCTATGGTTTCTTAATTTGATTGCTCCCTACTTTTCTGGCCATGAATGGTGCTCTTATTGTATGTTTGGTATGTAATTTTTTCCTCTTCTTTAATACTTTTCATGTACTGTTTGATCCACCTTATCAAACATGTCATTTAATACAAGTATTTTGCAATCAAAAGTCATTTAATGATCTGAGAATTTGCCTTCCTTGTGTCAAGTGATAATTGATGAAAAGATGTGATAGTGTGTGAACGCATATTATGCAATAAACATTACTTGGTATGCTTTTGCTTTCTAATACTCCACGGGCAGATTCACTACTTGCACATGATACATTATTCAATTGTTGTTTCATTATATGCATAACCTATACATAGCTTATTAAAAGATGATTGATGAAAAGATGTGATATTGTGTGAACACATATTATGCAATAAACATTACTTGGTATGCTTTTGCATTCTAGTACTCCATGGGCAGATTCACTTCTTGCACATGATACATTATTCAGTTGTTGTTTCATTATATGCATAACCCGTACTTAGTGTATTAAAGTCTTCAAACACAAGGCATTTGATCTGCTTTTCATTATACATATCTTTTTTCTTATAAATAAATTGTTCTGCAGCGTCTAGAATTTCTTGGAGACTCTGTACTAGATTATGTGATAACGGTGCACCTGTATGACAAATATCCTGGCCTGTCTCCTGGTCTTCTCACTGATCTTAGATCAGCATCTGTGAACAATGATTGCTATGCTCAATCTGCAGTTAAAGCAGGACTGCACAAACATATTCTTCATGCTTCACAAGAGCTTCACCGGCATATAATCGAGACACTTCACAATTCTGAGGAACTACACTTGGTCTCAACTTTTGGTTGGGAATCTGAGATAACTTTCCCGAAGGTGGTAACTTTCACAAAATAATTTTTTTCATTTGCATCTGAGTTGACTCCAATATTATGTTTAGATGAAATAACCTTGGGAGATGAAATCTTCGAAGGGCTGAAAAGTTACTTGGGATATTTATATTGTCAAAATATCAAAATGTGGAATTTGTAAAATGTGCGAGCGTTCTGAGATTTAAGTAATAACTTGGAAGTTCTTTTTTGTGAAATTATGCGAATTACCTGAAAGTATAGTAAGCAGCTTACAAATTGTCAGATCAAGTCATGTACTCGGTTGCATAAACCGTGTCTACTTTTCTTGTGGCACTAATTGTTAGCGTGTTTTATTTACATGATGCAGGTGCTTGGGGATGTTATAGAATCCCTAGCCGGGGCTATCTTTGTTGATTCTGGGTATAACAAGGAGATTGTTTTTCAAAGTATAAGACCTCTTCTCGAGCCCATGATCACACCTGAGACACTGAGGCTTCATCCTGTGAGAGAATTAACTGAATTATGTCACAAGAAACATTTTACTTTCAAGGAGCCTGTTGTCTTTCGTGAAAACGGGGTGTCATTTGTTGAAGTGGAGGTGGAAGCCAATGGCATTGTACACAAAGAGTCGCGTTCAGCTTCTGATAAAAGTACTGCTAAGAGACTGGCTTGCAAAGCTGTGTTGAAGTCACTTAAAGAAAGAATAGCCAGGGTCTGAACTCAAAACCAGATGCTCGTCATTTCCATGGAGTTGTGTTGAATTGACGTTGATGTTTAGGTATCTGTTGTGCCTGTATATATGCTCATCCCCTTGTGGTCGGCATTTTCATGGAATTGTGTTAAATTGACATCGATGTTTAGGTATCTGTTGTGCCTGTATATCTTGTATAGCTCAAGTGGAGGTTTTGTTGACGTTTCCCATAAGGAAAATACTAGATGTACATCACCATGTACATAAGGGTGTCCTTAATGGACACCCGGCGCCCACCTATTGGATGGAGTGTCAGTGGGGCCGGCACTCCCTCCAATAGGGAGGCGCCGGGTGTCCACCCTTATGCACATGGTGATGTACAAGAAGTACAACCCTTCTCATAATTTGTGGGATCATGAAGATATGATCCTTATAAATATTAAGTTGAAGCTCTGAATCTATTATTATATTTTCAAAGGCTTAGCCCCTGTTTGTCTCCCATTATGGGAGAAAGAATAGAGTTTTGAATAGTATTTTTTGGAGAATGTGTGGTTATAATTTAAAGAAACTTTATTGATTTGTGTGTAAAATATTTTATTGTGTGAATGTGTGGTGGGGAAATGATACTGTAGAAAGATTTATGCTGAAAGTACAGAAAAAATTGTACAGAAATTCAACAGATTTTTGAATTTTCAGACACATGGTGCGGGCCCCACATGTAAAATATTGAAAAAAAAAATATGTTTCCCGTCCATGAATGTGTGTATTCGGTAAGTACAGAAAATTTAAATTTCTGTACTTGTAGCTCGGTTGCTGTAGAAAACAATTTAATTTTTAAAGGATAGACAAACACACCCTTAATAAGATNAAAATTGTACAGAAATTCAACAGATTTTTGAATTTTCAGACACATGGTGCGGGCCCCACATGTAAAATATTGAAAAAAAAAATATGTTTCCCGTCCATGAATGTGTGTATTCGGTTAGTACAGAAAATTTAAATTTCTGTACTTGTAGCTCGGTTGCTGTAGAAAACAATTTAATTTTTAAAGGATAGACAAACACACCCTTAATAAGATATGGATTAGTTTTCCCTTTGATCAAATAAATATATATACCATTTAAGTTGTGAATTAATTTCCCCTTTGATCAAATAGGTGATTATTGCAAGTAGTTTAGAACTATATATAATTTTAATTATGTGTATAGCAAAGAAGTATTCATGTGATATATTGGCTTTATATGAATAATTTCCTGATACAGCATGGGAGAAAACGGTAAAATTATAGTTAGTCTGCAGCCCTCTAATCTCATTGTAATATCGCCCTTGCCTCTCCTCATCTGCTATATCTTTAATATCATATGTTTGAAAAGTGTTTATAAATGGTAAGAAATGGTCAAATTTATTTTACATAGTTCGTAGAATTCACAAATACTATCTTTTTATATACCACACATTTTATCTTTTAGTAATCTTATTCTTCATCTTATCCTTAAATTGGGTTTCAAAATCCTGGTCGATATAGGCAATAAACCGATCTTTTGGAGTTTCCTCAACCCTAAACATCCCAGTCCTACACAAAATAAGCAAATACTTAACAAATGGCCCTGAGAGGAGTTCTTATGAATATGATGCGACAATCTATTCAATATAGTAATGTTACTTGTACTGTTGTACATAATGGTGTACAGATCGGTTTATATATTGATAATGTAAATAGTATTAACCCGATTTTATTTCATTTCATTCTCTCTTGTTTCTCTCTCTCTTGCACATCATCAATACGTAAATTAATATGTATACAATTATGTACATGTAACCTCACTCAATTCAATACACACTATATGGCTGCGCTGTCGAGAATTCGGTTAGGATGTATATTAACTAACTAAATCATAATCAACAATCCTTAATTCAATCACATAAATGATAGAAAAACATAATAGGATTATTGATAAAAATAATAATCAAATCCTTAATTCACAATAA
>CAIGRT010118436.1:0-31230 GCA_903798405.1 Fraxinus platypoda | reverse complement strand
TTCATGTAAAATGAAGCCAAACGTGGACAAAAAATCCAAAATTTTAAAAAAATTTCAGGTGGAAAATTATACCAATCAAACACACTTAATTAATAATTCCCTGAAAAATAAGTTCTATGCAATTATTTTCCCTAAAATTCATTTTCTTTCTACCCATTTTTCACCATTGCAATCAAACGGACCCTTAGATCAATTGAGGGTATACCAATCATCGTTCGGTGTTGCTGAGGAATTGTGGGTTGCCAATTTGGTCGGAAGAGAGGTCCAGATTCGTTAATTTAAGGAGATAGAACTACCTCGTTTTGTGTGAGGCAAACCTGTGTCAATGGAGTTGTTTTGGATGATATCTCACCATGAATTGGAGCACCTAGGTGAGGCGAACCGACTAGCAATGGTGCATAACCGTGGGTGTCATCGGAGTTGCATAATTTTGTTGTTGGACTACGCGAGTCCCATGTTTTAAGGAGTGGTTTTGATCTCCATATGATATTTGTCCGATTAAATGTGTGAGATGTGTTTGTGGAATGAGATTGTCGGCCAGAAGATGAAATTTTGGCAGATTGGGTGACTGGTGTTTTTTTATGTTTTGGGTGGGATGGGGATTTTTATTTTCCTTTTTCTTTTGATTTTTTAATTTAATTTTTAACTTATTTTAGAGATAATATGCAAATTTATCATTTTGTCCATTTTTATTTAGTCAAATTTTGACTTTTTTTGTCAATTAACGGTCAAGTGGATAGTTTCCATCCATTTGGGACATCTACTGCATATTTATGAGAGGTTAAGGACTTTCGTCGGCACAAATTGAAGTTCACAAAAATGAAAAAGGTTAGAGAGTATACATATGTTCCACCTCCAAACAGTGCCTACCAAACGACATACTAAAACCTATTGTGCATTCCACCATTGAAGTGAATCAGTATACTGTGGTCTGACTAATGTTTCATCCAAAGTAGATGCTTCAAGCATAAGATTACTATACATTTAAAACTCGTGAAAAGTTAACTTACACAGTGCAAAATATGAATTAAATTTAAACGATACTATAATTTTATCTTGTACTGACGATATTTATTTCAAACGTACAATCCAAATTATTTTGAATCATCTCTAAACATTTTTCCACTCAGCTTACCTCTAGACGTGGATTATCACCATAGCTAGAATAAATATCATGTGAAATGACATAATACAAATTTGAAATTGATTTTTCCATTGCAACATAAATTTGGAATGATGGAGAATCATCGAAGGTTTGATAAGTATTTATCGAAGCGGATGACACAAAATGTAGATGTGATTCTTATGTATTATTCATTAGTGTTCGTGAATTCATTTATTTAGACGAGAGTATTTGATATTTTATACGAGAATATGATGAAGATGGATACGACTTGCTCTATTTTTTGGTATTCTTCATTATCTTAGGTAAATTATGTTTTATGTAATAAATTTGGATTACCTTCTCTCATCACCACCCTTCCATAAGATACATAAAGTCGAGCTTAAATTTAAGAGATAAATAGATTACTTTTCTCTCTGATGATTAAAGGTTTAGACGATGTTGACTAAGATTATACTTGAGCAAATATCATAAATTCAACAATCATGTTCAGAAAATTTTGACAGACAACACATGACGTTGAATTATTGGTAGATGGATAGAAAGAAAAAATGCCAATCATGCATCGCCACATCGACGTCGGTATGAATTCTGTCAACATTTTTCCGTACTCAAGGCTTTTTCCTAAATTCAAGTCTACTTGTCATCTTATGACGAAAAGTTCATGTTAACATAAGGGAAGTGCTTGAACATGTTTTGTCAATTACAAGTTATTTTTTTTTTATCCTATTATTACTACTTGGTATAAATTATTTATTTTAAACCTTTACAAATTGAAAAAATATTTATTTTGATACTTATTCACTTATAAGTTAACAATTTAAATTTATTCATAGCCGACAACTAAAATAGTCGCTCTACGTGGCCATCTATGTATCATGATTTTAATAATTTTTTTTAAAAAAATCAAATAAATTTTCATATTCATAATAAAATAATTACAAGTAGAATGCGACATAGGACGACTAGCATTATTCAATTTAAACTAGCAAGTAGCAACCTAGGATTTGGCCACTAAATGATAGATCCCCAAATTGGATCAAACTGTAGGGATCCAAGAGTAACACGTAAATACAACATTCACCCAATAACGCTTTATAAACTGAAGTAGCGACGTCATGATATCAGTTACCCTTGAAATCTTCCCTCCCTACAACATTCTCTTCTGCGCACCCTCTCTGTTTTTCCGCTCTGTAGATCAAGAAAAAAAGCTTCTCACTTTACGAATTACGCTCCTATTTCACCAATTAAATTGCATTACTCCTCCGCCTCTTCGGTACCTTCGGTGCTTTGTTTTAGAGAAAAAATTCAGAAGAAGGAGAATATATTGCGGTAATGGTTACAGCTGAGTATTTTTAGGTACCCGTATGAGGTACCAATGTCTCTGTCTCTCTCTCTGTCTCTGTATCTCTCTCTCTGCGAACTTTTCTGAATGTAAATCTTTCAAATAGTATTGAATTTTACTGTGGGCAGATTCGCTGAGTTTTTAAAGAGACGGTGTTTATATTGGAATTTTCCTTGAGAATCGTTGTTGTCTTTTTGCTCGTTTTTCTTAGGTGGTTATTTGGGTAAATTCTCTTGTTAATAGCTATTTTGGGGAAAAGGTCAAGAGTTTGTTTTTGTCCAATTCCAATCTGGGTTTGTGTTGGAATATCAGGATTTTGATTATTATTGTCTAAATTTAGCGTTTTTACTCTATTGACTGAAAAGGCTAGAAATTATTTGCTGAATTCTCATCCGGGTTTCTCTAAAATCCCAGGATTTCAGTGGGATATAATCCAGGCAGAGTTTCTCCTTGAAAATCCTGGATTTCTCCTGGGTTAGCTTTAATTTGGGTACTTCTCAAATTGATCATTCGTGATTGAACATGGTGAATAATAGTAATAACAACAACAACCACCAAGATGACGGGGATAAGAACCCGTCAGGCATTTCTAGAGGTATTGCTGGTAGAGGGGGAGCTACCAAATCATGGGGTACCACTGGGTCTGGACAATCGGTGTCGACTAGTGGCAGCGTGGGTTCCCCATCAAGCCGGAGTGAGACTGCTGTGGCAACTCCAGCCAATGACAGCACATTTATCAGGCTTGACAATCTGGACATCCAAGGCGATGATGCCGGCTCACAAGGGGCTACTGGGTGAGCCTAGGTCACTTCTTCATTTCTTTGCATTCATTGTTAGAGATATATTGATTGCTGTTTTTGTGTGTGGCATTGATGTGGAATTAATGTACTTATCAACATGTAATCGTAAGAGGCTTATTCCTTATGGTAGAGTTATAGCAAGCCATAGGCCAGCAATTATACATGCGGTGACTAGCAAAAGAAATATAATTACTCGTGGAATGAAAGATTGAAAATAATAGATATATTTTTTGGCTAAATGAATAATACTATTTTTGGCGGAGCTCGCTGGAGTTCATATAAATAGTTCTCCTATATATGAGATAAATACTTGTGGAGATAGTGTGGCCAAATATGTGGTTTAATAGATTGATGGTACTCCATGATTTGATTTTTGGTAATAAATCAATAGTGGAAAAAGAATTTTAACATGTTTTGGCTTTAATTAGAGTAGCAAGAAATAATTGTTTGATTGTACCTGTAGGATGATTTAAACGAGGAGATAGTTTATATTTTGCACTTAAATATCGCGTATGGAATGGATGGTGTCATTAATGTTTCTATGACTCACAATAATAGGTTCTCATTTAAATCCAGTGTCTTTATATTTCCTTTCCTTTCCTCTCGCTCCTAATTGTGACTAATAGTAAGTTCTAAACAGAAACAAGAAGAAGAAGAGGGGTCAACGTGCTGCTGGAGGGGATAAGAGTGGTAGAGGGCTTCGTCAATTTAGCATGAAAGGTTTTGTTTCTCATCTGTCCTTGTTTCTCTTGCTGAGAGGATGTGAACTTGATAGTTCATATTTAGTGATTGAATGAGTTCTAGATAAGAGTTACATACTGATTAGCTTTGCTGCTTTCTCTTGGGAATAGTGTGCGAGAAAGTGGAAAGCAAAGGAAGAACTACATACAATGAGGTCAGATGCTTATTAAATGTTTAATGTCATTTCTTCTCATGCTGTTTTAAAAATAACATTTCTGTAATCTCTCTCTCTCTTAGCCTGCAATATGTTTGGGTGTCGTGTTTTTGGAATGATGAGTGGGTACTTCTATTCACCTGTCCCGATTAATTTGTGCTGTTTTATGACCTTTCTCTTGTGCAGCAAAATCCAAAATGTGATATTTTTAACTTTGCTTGAAAAAGTATTGGATTCTTTTGGTGTAATAAGACTATTCCTATTCCAATACTAGTAAAGTGCTTGTTAATTTTTTTTTATTATTATTTTTTTTGAAGTCTGTGATTAATACCTAAATGGGCATGATTGTTTCTTACTGAGAAGAAGTATGAATGTTTAGATTGAAGGACGGCATATGCATGGTTCACCAAAATTATCATTGTTTGCTTGTATTTCACTTGATACAACTTTATAATAATCATAATAATATTAAGGACGGTAATGATTAACTGGTTTGCAGTATTGATGAGTTCTTCTGGAAAGTGGAAACTGGTAATGATATTTGACCTATGTTCCTTAAGTAAAACCCAAATTGAGCTATTCAGCTACGTAATAACATGTTATTATGGTCTATTTGATTGTCATGTAGTGTCTAAATCTAACTAATCAATGTCTCTCCAGGTTGCAGATGAACTTGTTGCCGAATTTGCAGATCCTAACAATAATATTGCCTCTCCGGACCAGGTTCATCGCATTTGTCATTTCCATAAGCTGTGTCTTGGGTAATTGTGAAACTTTTTTGAACGTCTCATTTTGATTGTTAAATATATGTGGCAGCAACAATATGATGAGAAAAACATACGACGAAGGGTTTATGATGCTCTAAATGTTCTGATGGCAATGGATATAATATCTAAAGATAAGAAGGATATACAATGGAAAGGTTTACCACGGACTAGCTTGAGTGACATTGAAGAACTAAAGGTTCATTTTCATGTTTCTTACTTTTATTACTTCCCACCTCTCTTTATCAGTTATCTAATTATTTGCTATAAGCAAACCCCAGTGTGCAAAATCTTATTAATATGTATCAAGCAACGTAATCTAAATTGTATATAACTGACTGCAGAATGAGAGTCTTGGAATTAGAAATCGGATTGAGAAGAAAGCAGCATATTTGCAAGAACTGGAGGAACAAGTAAGAATCTTTGAGCATATGCTGTCAGCTTTTATAGAATTCGATACAAGTTAATTTCTTGATATGCATCATGAATGAGGATACTAACAATTAGTAACGTATATAACATTTTGTCTTTTCTTCCCTATACTTGGCTGAAGTACGTAGGTCTTCAAAAGCTTGTCCAACGTAATGAGCAACTATATGGCTTGGGAAATGCTCCTAGTGGTGGCGTGGCTTTACCTTTTATATTGGTGCAGGTTCGTTTGCTAACAATTTCATTGTGATTATTGTTACGTTCATCTTTCAAAGGACTTTCAAATAGGTGTTTAATATTTCTCCTTCTGCTCTTTGCTACAAATGAGACTTTTGCATTCTTAGATTTTTCGTCTCACGTGGTGCTGGTGGGACTGGAAGTCTGACATACGGTTGGATTTGGAAATTCGTGATTATGAAATTATTGTGTATACATCAGCATTCTGAAACGGGAGAAAAAAGTAAAAGAAAGAAATGTGAAATGTGAAAGCATATCAAATAAAGCTAATGCTCTCAAACCCCTTGCCATCAAGAAGACTTTTTAATATTAAATTTGCACGTTCTATGTAATACTCTCCCCGTCCATCCATTCGTGTTTGAATAATTCCATCTTTGATCAGTACGAATTCCAAATTGCCATTCAACCAAGGAAAAAACCACAATGAAGAGAATACTCGCATCTAACCCAAGCCCAAAAACCACCAACAAGAAAACCTCAGATTCAAGTTCAGTTAATCCATAATCAGCACACCATCAGACCCATCACCCCATATGACTCCCAGATCCAAAGCTAAACAAATTGATATCGAAAAGTTCTATACTCCATTTGACGAGTTGATCACCTTTTTTCACCTTATATTTTCATATTCTGGGGAACAGTGGTGGTTTGAAAGTTTTGGATGTTGCTTCAGCGTTTGAACTTTGGCATTCACTGGCATGCTTCTGATTGATTTTCATTTTTGGAAACTGTAGACTCGTCCTCATGCAACAGTGGAGGTGGAAATATCAGAAGATATGCAGCTGGTGCATTTTGATTTCAATAGGTACGGGAATCATTCGAGCAAACACTACTTTAAATTGTGCAATATCAGCATGAAAGTATCTTTTTTCTACTGCTGTTGGCTATCCGTAAGCAAGTCTTGCTGCCTTGTCTTCTTTCCAGTGTAATACGTGACATGATCGTGTTAGTAATCGAGTCATGTAGTGTATATAAAACTATTGTTTTATGGAGTACATACGTCATTTTTGGCTATGCTTAAAAAGGTTTAATTATAATAAGTTTTAAAATAAACAACTTTTTTTATTGATAAAAATTGGAAATAAGTTGCTTATTTTGACAGCAACTCGGCGAGGTAAAGAGTTACTTTCAATACATGTAACTTTTTCTTAGCAAGAGAATAGTGATTCAAACATGTTCAGAAACACAAAGTTACTGTTGCTTTTTTTAAGCTCTGCCAACTAATATACACACATATATATATCATTGCAGCACCCCGTTTGAACTACACGATGACAATTATGTTCTCAAGGCAATGAAATTGTGTGACAGCACTCGAGGTGATAGTGTGACGCAAAATATCCCTCTACATGGTGGTGAAAGTTCCCACATGCCCAGCATGTACCAGCCTCAACTATCTCATCCTCCAAGGTTAAACATATCAGGTAGGCCTCCGACCTCGCCTTCTGTTCCCGGAATATTAAAGGCGCGCGTTAAGCACGAGCATTAGTTTGCCAGTTTCGGTAATGTTTTGTTACTACATCTGTATATCTAGTAAACATATTATGGGGAAAGCGGATGAATGTTTGTAGGAATTCATCACTAAAGAATTTTGTGTGGTAAAGTGGAAAATAGCAGGATTTTGCTTATTGCTTCAGGATCTATGAACTATATAAAGCATTATTTTAGATTGTAAATACCTGATTTCACATATCCACTCTGGATATTTTATTATTATTTTGTCATTTTTTGACTTCTGAGTAGAAATGAAATTTCACCTGCAAGTAGTGGTGTCAAAAGTCGAGTTGGACTTCTACAGGACAGGGCAGGGCCGGGCCGGCCGGCTCGTTTACATACCTGCAAGCAGCAGCCATATAGGATTCATTGAGAATTTGTGTTCTAAAAGCGCTTTTAGTCGTCACTAGATGAAATTGAGGCTTCAATGCTTGACCTTGTTGTCAACCACACTTTATGTTTTTTTTACATCTAGATGAATTCTAGACTCGAAAAAGCTTGACGCTTGACTTTGCCATCTAAACATGCTTTACTCTTGGTGTTCTGGATCTATTAGAACGTGATTATATCGCTATATAAATGATTATATTCTAAAATGACTACATTTGAATTAAATTTAATCATATGCCATAAATAATATAAATTGATAAAATATAATATAAATATTACAGATATGTCCAAAATAAATAATTAAATTTTTGAACATTAGCGAGTGATTTTCAAGAGTTCTCTCAATACTATATAGTTTTTATTTTGTTTTTTTCTTTAATCTGAAAATTACAAATAAAACAATGAGTTGCACAACTTTCAGAGTCTGCTCGAGTGAAAAATAAAACCAATAAGATTATGCTTAGCTAAGCTTGAAACTAAGTAAAATTTACTCAACTTTTTATTGCAAATATGTTAATAAATAAATATTTTTCTACTTATAATTTCAATTGTCTCAAGATTTTTATTTTTCTTTAAACATATCATGAAAAATGATGCAATCAATCTTTTTGTGCATGTAGATGTATATTAGACGTCAAATAAAGAATTTCAATTTTTGTCGTTCCCTTGCCTTCCAGCACTAGGCTCATGGACTTACCCCATACATGGACTCACGACTTTGCGAAAACAAGTGTTTTAGGTAAACAGTTGCCCAGGTTAAACTGAACGTGCTAATTTGGAACCAAACAGATTGGCATACAAGACAACATTCAATCTGAAAGAGCACCTTCTAATGAGTAGAATGGCCATAGTATTAAAATTAAGGGAAGTGCATAACAAGAATCATTGTTAAAATGATATGTAAGGACCCCATAAATTTTTCATTTCATCCTTTACAACTCTTTTTCTATGGGTGCTTTTGCAAGGAGAAACAAAAGGTAGATAACCAAAAAATTTATTGGAAATGTCCAAAACCTAAAGCAAGTGAACTATTTGCATCTTCTCTTCCAAGTTCCCATGAAGAAATACAAAAACTAGAACTAAAAAGGCATCAAGATTGGCTTGAGATTGTGCTGGCCATCGTAACAAAACATCTGCATACTAATCGGTCATGGAATTGGGGTCGTGCTTTATGTACCATTTTGAAAAACCTTCTTCAAGAGCCTCTCGCATCCATGAGTTCTTGCAGCATTGAATAGCTTCAGGAATTTTCAGCCAACTTCTTTGTCGAAGGCTCTTTTCAGGCCAGGACTCAAGTTCGTCTTTCACGAGCAAAGCATACATAGCAGCTTTACACAAGCCTTCTGGACTGAACTCGTCCTGAAGCGTTTTGCTCTTGAAAGCATAGAATCCCAGGAAGTGCTGAAACAGTACAGTCAGGAAAATCAATGAAGTAAGAAACCCCATGGCAGCAAAAAGATTGATTTCTCTTCCTTTGGTTGTATAGGGTTACAGACATTGTAAACTATAACCAATAAAACAAGGTTAATAATATGAATTTTTTAAATCTTACCACCAAATCCCCTCGAACTCCAGCCTCTTCTATTGCTTCCCGGGCTGCTGCCTGCTCAGCCGTTTCATCAGTTTCCCACCCACCCTGTGTTGAAAAAAGATAAAAAGGCACGAGTAATAGGATAGTCTTGATATCTTTTTGTTATGCACTTTTTTACTGCTTTAATATACTCATATCATAGGCATCTTGAGTTATAATGGGTGCATAAATATCTAGAAACCTCGTATTCATTGAGTAACCAAATTATTTGAAATTTCATCCCTGGAGAAAAGAAATCTTTATCCACTTTCGACTTATATTAATTCATACAAGTTTCCATTTACAATGCAAAAATAACTCGTATAACTGCACAAGCGATGCCATTTTGCCTAATAATAATTAGACATACAGAATAGAATGAAATCCATTTCCAAAACTTGTCTTTCTTCTAATTCCCGAGCACGCAAAAAAAAATAAAATAATAAATCAAGTGTCACCGGAAGCCTTCAATTTACAGATAAAAAGAAGAATCCACAGCTCAAAGAGCTCTCGAGTCCCTCCAAAATTCTGTGAATTATAACAGAGAAGGTACTTGATCACATAGACTAAATCAAACAAAAAACCTTTTATCTTAAAACTATCCCCCAGTATATGCTGATGGAAAAATTCTTGCATTATTCTCCATCCAAATCACCCATAACATATTGGGTTTCCCAGCATTATCTACTTAAAACACAAAATTTAATCCACAATCTGGGTACACGATAGAAGTGCAAAGAGATAATCATAAACATATCCTTCTTTATGCCATTTAGGTTGTGAACAAGTCATTTCAAAATATCAAGAGGACATAGTGTCATGGCATAGCATTGATTTTAAGAAATGCGGCAGTTATCTACAAATACACTACACAAATTTATTGAATATGGAACTCTTAAGTTCAGAAAAAGGAGACATTCAAAGACAGTCCACATGCCATTTGGTTCCTCCTATATATGGGCTTCAATGCCAAAAGTATAAATTTGCCAAAAAATCTTCTCAAATACACATTCGTGGATTCTCCTCAAATAAAACAACAGAGAAGGCTCATCTTTTAACAGATACGAGTATGAACACCGTGTGGAGTAATAATGATCTAGTAAAATATGGTTTATGCATCACTAATTTAATGAGCATGAACACATGCCCACAACTCTCACCTTCGGAAATAGAAGACCGGGTCCACTAGTTGAGTTGATCATTAGCACTTCAACTATCTTCTCAGGTGTGTTGCCATCATTTTCTTTCATATTTACGTACTTGAAGGGAATGCACCTGAGCAATGAATCAACTGGTGAGAACAAAAAAGGCACTGCATAGGCCAGCAGTCTTCAGTTCTTCAAGTCAGTGAACTAAATAAATAAGGACAAAAAAGCTTCTCATGATATTAGGATTACAATTTTGGGTGATCTTCAAAATGGAAACCCTTTTTGTTGGATGATCTAATACTTCCCGAAACTTCATTGGAACAAATATTCCTCCTTGTCAAAGTGAAAATATATGGATAATGAAAACAAAGAAAAAACGACATGACAAACAATTGGAAAGAAGTAATCCCTTTCTGCTTTATCCATGTGCATGAATATTCATCTATATAGAACATGGCGCCCAATTGTCAATCCTTTCAAAGAAACTGAACAAGGATCAAAACAAATGTGGGATATATGGCACAACTAACACTTCAGTAGATGAACAGGGTCAATCTAGCAAGCGTGAATTGGCTGAAAATTCTACTCTCCCACAGGGTCAAAACTCACACATGTTGATCTAAGATCGCCAGAGCATGCAGCGGAAACATTAATCTGCTTGTTGTTCAAGCTTTGTTCTGTTGTAGGTATTTTATATTTATATACTCGTATTCCAAGTCCTATTCTTAATTAATTTACTTGAAGAGAGAACAAACCGCTCCCAAAACAAAGTAATACAATGATTAAGAGGCAAGAGAGAGAAGAGAGGGGGGGTTGCTGCATGCCAAGGATACATTTAAAAGTTAAAAATTTTAAGCTTCTTCATGGCCCTCTGCATTTTTTTCATCCACAAGCATAACAGATCCCTAATAAACCCAATACAAAATATTAGCGCCGTGTGTCTGGCCCAAACACTCACTCAGACAATTTCGACAGAACGGTATCCACTCTCTCCACCCTTTTTCATTCTTTTGAAGCTTCTTGTTTTTACCTTGCACACTTTTTCTATAACAATAGAACAGAAACCTAAGAAACTGGAGAAAAACTGAATTAAGGAGAAAGACTATCCCATTCCAATTCATTTATACAAATTTGCCAGGTCCTTAACAAATACATGATCTATAATCAATAAGAAAAAAATAAAATGAAAAAATACTTCATAACCCAATTTCAAAAAACCCCGGAAAGAAAAAAGTAAAACCAGAAACAAACAAGATATAGAAAAATCAACTCTAAGTTTTGATTTTGCACCATTTTGCTATCAATTATTTCCAATTCCACACAAGACCAATTGATAAAACTCCTATAAGATAAAATATTTACCAAAACTCATGTTTTTACTCATTCCTCCAGGAATTAAACAAAACACAAATGAGAATTTCATGCCCAATTCACAACTTTCTTTAGTCAAACAAACCTCAATTTCAACAACCTACAAAACAATTCTAAACATAAGAAAAAGAAAACCCAACAAAACTGAATTCAATTTCCGCACATTATGGAAGGTCTAAATCCGAATACAGCTACATATACATTCTGCATGTATGTCGAGAGAGGAAGGGTGAAAAACATACCCAGCAATGAGGCGAAAGCCACCTTCATAACGCTGCTGAAGACGACCAGTCCGAGCCACTAATTCAGACATTTATTTGCAAATTTACTCTAAATTATCTTTAGGTTTCTCACTCTCAATATACCTATACGTGGGTATGTATCACAACCTATTTTTCGATTAAGAATGAAAAATTAACTCCCAATATTTTTCCCTTTTGCTGGTACTACAAACTCTGCATTGTTCAACTTCTTGTCGTTCTCCAAACAGAGCATAAACAATTTCTCGAAATTTTGAATCATTCTAATTTCTAGATGGAAGGGCAGCGAAAAATTTGGAGGCCCATTCGGGGAAGGGAGTTCAGTCAATGTTGGTGATTATCGGTAAACAAAATACTACGCAAATATTAACTTTTCTTCTATTTCTTTATTGGGTAAGTTTCGCAGAGGGAGATGGGTTCTCGAACCTTTATAAGAATCTGTTTGGTGTGATGTAAAATATTTTAAGGTAAATTAATTTTTTGGAGAATGCGAAATAAAAAGTTGAGAAAGTAATGAATTTATGAACAAATTTATTTTATTTAAAAAAAGTGTGATTATAAATAAGTTTTAAAAAATTTATAGCAAATACGCGTCGTATTTGCTATAAATTTTGATGATTTTCACTCAATCGACAGTTAAAATGTCGAACTTTTGATATAAAACCCCAAATGTCCTTACTTTAGTTAAATAAACAAAATGAAATAAGTAAAAATTAAAAAAAATTTAATGTAATATTATTATTGTTTTTTAAAAAAAAAATTAAAAGAGACTTAGATAGCAATCGATAGAATGCACTCGAACCAATTTTGAACTTGAGTGTCCACTTGTTAGACATCAATGTCATGTAGATTGAAAATTTTTCGTTTTCTATTTTTTCTGTCACATTAAATTGACGGAGTCCTTATCATTTTGTAGTAAATGTATTTTTTAATGCCTTCCATTTTGTCTATCTAGAATTGCATTGGAGATGCTCTTACGGGAGACTAATTGATGGGATGGGTTTCATTTTCTTTATCATATATATTTTTTCAATTATTTTATTTACTTAACGAAAAGTAATTGAATTTTAACTTCATTTTTTTTTTTAATCAAAAGTTGACATTTTTAACGGTCAATTGGATGAAAAACATCCAAAATGATCAATTTCGTCCAATATTGAAAGATTAAAGAAGTTAGAGCCAAGACCTAAATGTTAAAGTCTATTTGCACAACAAACCCATAGGTTGAGGACCATTTGTGTCAATTTCCCTTTTAAAATTGTGGTACTCAAATCCCCAAGTAATTGTATTCACCCCACATTTTATTTCTTACACCACAGTTTAATTGCACTTAAGGTTCTTAATTTTTACCTATTACAGCACTTGTGTTCCTAATAATTTTTCATCTCATTCTTATCCTCAAACTTTTCATTGATTAACACATTTTGTATTTGATAACAATTTTATATCAAAAAAATTGTTGAAATGATGTAAAATAACTTATTTTTATATCATATTTTCAAAAATAAATAAATAAAAATTACGGGAAAAAAAATATTTTTTACTCGTTTCATGAAAACAAAATATTTTGATATAAATCATCATCAATAACGAGACGTACTAATTAATGAAAGATAAAAGATAAGAACTTAACGAAATAATTATTGTAATGAGCAAATGTTGAGAGCAACTCCAATGTGTGTACCAAAACATCATTTTGCACCAAAAAATGGTGCAAAGCCCCTCCAATGTAGCATCATACTTTGCACGCTATTTGCACTATTTTGCACCAAAATGATTTAAGTACAATTTTGCCCTTCTCTTTCACTTTGTAAAAAAAAAAAATAGTTAAGGATATTTATATCCATTTTTGTTATACAGTTTTAATACAATAAATTATTATTATTATTTTGTGAATTTGTAATAAATTTTAATAATGTAATCAATAATAGTTATGGAATTAATTTAAGGCCCTGTTTGTTTCAGCTAAAAGTAAAAATTTTGACAGTTGCTACAGTATAAAAGCCGCAATATTTGACCTTCTTCTCTCACAGTTGGCCCCAATGCTTTGAAAAAAATGGTTAAAAAAAATCCATTTTTAGCCTAGGAAACAAACAAGGGCTAAATAAAATTATTCAAAAAATTTAAAATGTAACAAACACGATTATTTAAAGTTTAACACAAAATATATCACAGCAATCACATACATACATCACTCTGGAAGTTGAGTTGGAATCATCGTTTTCAAGAATTTCTTGCCTATAATAGACAATAGTCAAGAATTGCTGTCCAAATTTGAATGTTCAACTTACTGTTCACATAATGATTCATAACACATCACTTTAAATTAACATATCCAACTTTTCTCTTACCATCACTTATGCTTAAAAATAGGTGTAAAATGATGTGTCAACGAATCATTGATGAACAACATGTTGGACAATTTTGAACAACAAATCTCAACTCTATAGACAAATCAACGATAAAGAGACTCACATTACATTTCGAAATGCATTAATTGATCATTTGTCAGATGAATATATGAATTTCGAGAATTAAATTGCAACATTATTTCGACTTCGTAATATCATGATATCGGAATTCGAAACGAATTGCATTTTTTTCTAATGACATGATTTAATATTTTCTTATTTGTGTTGTTTTCATTAATTGTACTATATCTTTAAAATTTATTAATGAATTTAATATTTTTGTTAATTTAACGTAATTATTTATTTAGCCCTTGTTTGATTCCCATTATTTTCAATATATATTTTCTCTTTTTTTTTCAACCATACATTTTTCAATAAAATAATATTACAGGTAAACTCAAAACTTTTCCTTATTTTTAACCATACATTCTCCATCAATTTATTATTCCAAAATGCATATTTAGATTATAAAGAGATTCAAACTGGCTCTTACTAGTTTATGTAGTTGTAAAATAAATAAAAAAATTATTAAGAATAAAAAAATTGAAGAAAGTGATTAAACACAGTTTATTTGGTATAAGTTTTGATGTAATTTGTTGGAGATGATTTTAAGTTGGATGCAAGATTTTGTGTAAAATTGTATAAAACTTACCTCAAATTTTGGTGCAAGGTTGGAGATGGCTTGAGAAGTTTAACTGCAATTAAAATGTACAGTATCAAATAAAAATTGTGGTGAAAATATAATCCTCCGATCCTATCCCCAATTAACGAAAACAATTATTCAAAAGTTAAATCATAAATGATCACACTCACTTGATGTCAGATTTATTCCAAACGATGGCTTCAGTTTTACTTGTGGGTTGAGCGATGTTGCCGAAAGTTGATAAAAGTTAGTGAGTCACGTAAAATATGTGATGAAAAGTGTTAAAAATCTTGAGTCCAATGAAATCTATGATTAACAAACAATAGCTTTACCAAACAAGTACTTAGAAATCCGAATAGGGGAAAAAAAATCTGTCTCTATCCTCAAAATCACATGAGCTTCGTGTGGCTAGGGATGAGAATTACCCATCCCGAATGGTAAATGGAAACATGATCTCTACCTCCTTATATATTTAAATGGAAAAACATAAAAATAAAATAAAATAAAATAAATAATTAACGGAACGATAAATAAGAATTTTAAACTCCCGCTCTGTACTCTCCCCACCAGCCTTCGAAAATCCCCGATGGGACGCGGATGAAAATATTCGTCCCGGCCCACAATGTTGTCATCCATACACGAGTATAAAAAATAGTAAGTTGAAGAAATAGGTGTCGGACTTTCATAAAATAGGAAACCCAATTTATTTTACGAAGTTCTTGTTATTGATACAATTACCATATCAGCTTTATTGTTCTACATGGTGTTAAAAGTCAGGATGTCAAATGGATGGCTCGATTTGGACCGTTACGGCTTGAATAATCCCATCTACAAATGTATTATGGGGCCAAATACGTGGATAGATCGGCTCGTGAACCCGACTTATATTGCAGATTGATCCAACTCATTGTTTTTCGAATTATTTTTCTTATCAACATCGATTTATGTTTCCTTTTAATTGAAAGAAACATGGCAACACTTTTATTTTGCATTTACCTTTTCATGTTTTTTAAATTAATCGAGCCAACTAAAGTGACCCTCATTGTCATGGTCACCAAGATGGAAAAGATGAAAAAATTGGAATGGCCATGACAATGAGTATTCTTTGAAAAATCAAGTACCTATTAATTAATTAAACAAGTCATGGTTACGATAACACACAATTTATTAACATGATCACGTACTAATTACAAAAGGTCGCAGTCACAAAAACATAAATCGTGGGCCAGAATTACAAATTTAGTTGTAATTACGCATTTTTATAAGTAATAAATTATTAAATTAATGGGTCACAATTACACAATTGACTGGTTATAATCACTCTTCATCCTACCCCACTTCACGTCACCTTGACTCCACCGCCACGCCACGCAAATCATTGACACGACCTCAAAATCGGCAAACCCCTACCACCAAAATCACCAGCAACACCTCCACTTCCATTGCACAACCACCTATACCACCAGCACTTCAAGTTCAGCACACAACCAGTCAACCACCAGCACCACATTCGCCTCCATCACACCACCATATCTCCATTACCTACACCTCATCTATAACCACAGACTACCACTGGCACCACCCAAATGTAGCCGCCACCAACACCTTCACTTCTCTCGTTCCACACAAACACAAAAAATGCAGAGGTAGTACACTTTAAGAAAACTTTATGAAAAAACACTTTAATTTAACCATAATATTTGAAAACTATGATGTAGTACACTTGAACTTGTGCCTTATTCCAGATTTCAATTAAGAATGGACTTAACTGCAGGCTTAACTAAAAGTTTACATAATTGCTGGCTTTGACACATAATTTTAAAATATAAAAATAGTATATAATGCTATTTGTATAAAATGGTTTACGGATTGATTTACAAAATGATGATGTTGATTATATTAACCGACTTCTATATTTTTTTCCTTTTCTCTTTCTCTCCTCTCTTCAATGTCAATAAATAATTATGTATTCTTTTAAAAGATTAAACTTTAAGACGGCATGTTTCTAACATAATGTACCAAGATCAAACACACAATATTGGCCATTGGTGTAGGGAATATATTTGCATAAATCAGTAGTTAGACAGCAAGAAATGAAACATCAAGTTGCCTAATTAAAAATGAGAATGTAACATGATCAAATATGGCAAATAGCCAAGAATATTTATAGCAAATCGATAACCCTAAATCCGCTCATCTTTCCAAATGTCAAAGAACCTCAAATATTTAGCAGTTGAACAAGTCATACGTTGGACCACTGAGAGATGACGTACTTAATAAATTTTTTGGACAAAGAAATGCATCACACAACAGCAATCATTTTCTAAACATAGTCAAGTCAGATTTTCTTGGTTCTATATTATCCAAACTCCATGATCATAGGTCGTGTTTTATGGATTTCCCATTACATTAGCATAATCCCAATAAAAGAAAAATGAAAATGTAGATGAGAAGAAGACAAAAAAATGTGAAATTTGTTTGGTTTAGATTTTTTGTATTTGTCTTAGGTTGTCTGTCTTCTCCTTCCCATTTTCTCGAGCAAGAAATTTTGCCTTTTTTTTTTGCATGGCTGGTCAATGTCCACGTGGCTCATCTTTCTTCACTTAGACACTCAGATTTCAATGAAAATTAAGAAAAGATAATGATCTGCGTTGTGAAAAGAAGAAAATCTGTATAGTTTTATTAAATAGGAAGATAAACCTGCCTAATTAGGCATGAAGGCTTGGGAGGCGACAGTACGTAAAACGCAGGCTGCAGCCAAGAAGCGTGCCAACACGATATTTGGGACGTCTTATGCAGTAGGAAATGTTGAGGAAGAAAATGAAGATCAAGAAGAAGAAGAACATACAAGTGGAGAAGTGTATCATGCAGAGAGATTTCTCCCCAATGGCGATTATTACACGGGGTATTGGTCCGAGAGTTTCCCTCATGGATACGGAAAATACTTGTGGACAGACGGTTGTTTGTATGTAGGCGATTGGTTTAGAGGCAAGACGATGGGAAGAGGTACATTTAGTTGGCCATCCGGGGCGATGTATGAGGGCAGCTTCAAGAGTGGTTTCATGGATGGAGAAGGTATGTATACGGGGCCGAATGGGGATACTTATAGGGGCTCTTGGATCATGAATTTGAAGCATGGTCATGGTGTTAAGGAATATGGAAATGGAGATAGTTATGATGGCGAATGGAGTCGAGGAGTACACGAAGGAATGGGGAAATATCAATGGAAGAATGGGAATTATTATGTAGGGGAATGGAAGAATGGAACCATTTGTGGGAAAGGGAAAATGTGTTGGACTAATGGGAATGTGTATGAAGGGAATTGGGAAGATGGATTGCCNTGGGAAAGGGAAAATGTGTTGGACTAATGGGAATGTGTATGAAGGGAATTGGGAAGATGGATTGCCAAAAGGAAATGGAACATTTAAATGGGCAGATGGGAGTTTTTATGTAGGGATTTGGAGTAAAGATCTAAAGGAACAAAGTGGGACTTATTATCCATCTGGATCACTATTGGAAGGAAATCTTGAATGGGATCCTCAAGAGGTTTTTAACACTGATTTGAAGGATTGTAAGGTTTGTCCTGGTGAAAAGGTCCCTATATGGCCATCCCAGAAAAAGCTTGCAGTTTGGAGATCTACAAAGGGCTCAGATACAAGCGTTAAGCCGCGAAGAATGTCGGTCGATAGTAGAATAGATGCGGGCGTAGAGAGGGATTTTGGTCGAATGCGGTTGTCTGATGCTGCGCCTTCATCTCCTGGTTATGTTACGAATGGAATGGCCGAAAATGACTCTGATGATGGTTTACAGCTTGATTGTGTAAATGCAAGAGGCAGTCCTCTCAGAATACCTAAAGTAGTGAAAAAACAAGGAGAGACAATATGCAAAGGGCATAGGAATTATGAGCTAATGCTCAATTTGCAGCTGGGAATTAGGTATGATTTATTTTTCTGCTTCAATATCATCAGCAGGTTGTTTAACCTCAGAATTCTGTCCGATCTTTCTAATACCTTTGACATATTTGTTCTTTTTTATTATAGCTGATATAACATTATCCCAACATTTTCTTCAAACTTAAGGGACGGAAGCACACTGATTCCCGAAATGCCTTTCTGGATATTAGGAGAGTGCGAGTTTTTTTCTTGCATCTCTCTCAAAAACAAAATCTACCCCTTAAAATCCTTTATGTAGTAGGAATATTAGTCGATCAGCAAACAATTGTACTGTATAATTCGACTACAAAAAGTCCAACACAAATGAGAAATATGCACGTCATCTTCCTGACGTACTTACATATATTATTTCTACTCTGAATCAATACTTTACATTTTCCTTTATAAATGATGTTGCTAACTTCACAGGCATTCTGTTGGAAGACCCGGTCCACCTCCATCGCTTGATCTGAAACCATCAGCTTTCGACCCGAAGGAAAAGTATTGGACAAAATTCCCAACTGAGGGATCCAAAATTACTCCACCTCACCAATCCTGTGAATTTAGATGGAAAGATTATTGTCCAAAAGTATTCAGGTAAGGTCTTGTCATAATGACTATCTTGCTACATGTACAATAAGATTTACATAAAGGACTACATAATGCCATATGACACTATTATTTGCCAATTTAAAACACAATCAACTTTTTCGTCCAATCTTTTCCCTCCACATCATATTATATAATCCATTATGTACATGTAGCAAAATCTATGTAGAAGAGCCTGAATTGCTCATATAATCATGTTTGGTTGTGCTCTGAAGTAGCTTAAAGTACTTCTTGGCAAGTATATGAATTTGAATTAGATTCTGTGCCTTTTTAAATTAAAATCATAATTTCGCGCAAATGAACACAAACGAGTTCTTAGTTACCTGTCATGATATTTTCAGGACCCTGAGGATGTTATTCAAGGTTGATCCAGCAGATTATATGTTATCCATATGTGGTGATGATGCTTTGCGCGAACTTTCTTCCCCTGGAAAAAGTGGAAGCTTTTTTTACTTAACTCACGATGATCGTTACATGATAAAGACAATGAAAAAAGCAGAAGTAAAAGTGAGAATCCCTAATCTTAATTCACTATAAGGCTGAAATTAGCAAACTGGATATCCTTATTAATTTTCCATTTCGTTGTTAGGTGATGTTAAGGATGCTAAATGCATATTATAATCACGTTCGTGCATTTGAGAATACTCTAGTGACAAAATATTTTGGGCTGCATTGTGTAAAGTTGAATGGTCCTGCTCAAAAGAAGGTATGATTAGAAGTAGATAATATGTGAATTGCTGTTTCAGAAACAGCTTAATGTGATTGATGATTTAGGTGAGGTTCATCATCATGGGAAATCTCTTCTGTTCTGAGTTTATGATCCATAGGAGGTATGATCTGAAGGGCTCCACTTTTGGCCGACTAACTGATAAGCCCGAGTCGGAGATTGATGCTACAACAACTCTCAAAGACCTCGATCTTAACTTCATCTTTCGACTTCAAAAGACGTGGTTTCAAGATTTTCGTAGGTAAAAATTCGGTTTATGCCTATCTCCTCATGCTGTCAAGGGCATTTCATTTCATAGGATTTTTCAGGAGAGGCTAACAGGAATATTAATTGTTTCTGTAGACAAGTTGACAGGGACTGTGAGTTTCTTGAACAAGAGAGAATTATGGACTATAGTCTTTTAGTTGGTCTTCACTTCACAGAAGCATCAAATGATGACCATACTCCCTCTGGTGCTATTACACCTTTTGGTAATTACTAATACCCGACGCTTCCATTTTACGTATTATCAAGTTACTGGTTGATATACAATACTCGACAAGACTGAATAGTATAAGAAAGAGGATTTTTGTTTCTTTTATCATGATTCAAAACCAAGGAACTCAATTTCAACTCTAATGTAGATAATGGTAGCTCAGAAACTGACTCAATTCAGCGTCTATCCAGAGCAGATGTGGACCAGTTGCTTCTGGACCCTGCAGGGTAAGACAGTTCTACACTGAACTATGCCACTGACTTGTATGATTGTACATGTTTAACTATCTCATCTAAAAACTTTCACTGTTAGATCGTTATTTTCTATATACTGCCTGTCGTGTGGATAAGTTTCTTGAATGGATACCGCAAAACTTGAAACAAGTATTTTTCCTATCTCGAATATCATGTTAAGGCCCTGTCTGGTAACAATTCTTTTCCAATTTTAATCACAATTCCAACCGTTGAAGCCGTCATTGTGGACTTGCTGTGAGATGCTGGGCCCCGCATAACGTTCCAAAAATTGATGAAAATCTGAATAGAATTTTTAACAGACAGGCTCTTAATCACCTAGTCTAAAGTCTAAGACGAGGTAGTCTAGCAGTATATACTTGGTTTTCATGTCAATATCTCAATGCTGGAAATCAAACTGGGTGGTGGCAAAGGATTCATGCAATCAACCCCAAATTTATTGAGAACAGGGCTTCATTTGTTAGTAGTCGAGCATTGTCTGTGTTAAGTTTTACACGTTCTTCATGATCATGTACAAACGTGTTCGTAATCTTGTTGGGTGCAGGTGGGCAAGTATAAGATTGGGAATCAACATGCCTGCAAGAGTTGAAAGAACTGAGAGGAAGAATGACACTGAAATCCAACTAGTGGGAGAACCAACTGGGGAATACTATGATGTGATTATGTTTTTTGGTATCATAGACATTCTACAGGACTATGACATTACAAAGAAGCTTGAACATGCATACAAATCCATCCAATATGATCCCAACTCGATCTCGGCTGTCGATCCTAGGCAATACTCGAGGCGATTTCGCGATTACATACTCAAAGTTTTCGCAGAAGATGCATAAACATCAACCTCCTCTGCAAGTTTTGAGGGATTATTTGTTTCCCATTGTAGAGATTGAGAGGGATTATTATTGTATATATATTTCAAGTCTTTCCATTCTTCAATCTTCATGTAGATATTAGTCGTTTGCTTCTCGTGAAAGTCGGAAGAAAGCTGCAATCAATAGAGTTTTTACTGATCTCCTTTCATGAAAGGAAAAGCGTGAAATTCTTTATAGATAGTCACCCAGTTTGAGCTGGTGGAAGTATAGCCATAGCTTTATAAAAATGTTCTGTTTGAAAAAGATGATGTTACATATGTTTTTCAATATAGTCATATCTTGATAGGTTCCGTTCTCTGTCGAAAATTGTAACTCAGATGAAGCCAGAATTATACAATAGAATACATTCACGTTCCCATGTTTTAAATGTTGTGACAAAACAGGTTTAGTGCATGTTTGCCCCGTAATTTTGCAGCATAAAACCAGACAAGATGTTGAAGTACAATGAAAAGGATTAGAATTCTTTTTCTTTCTTTATTGGGTCCCTAATTGTCAAATCCTTGAGTGAATCGTCCTATTAATATTAAATTTTCATGAAAAATCTTAGAACCAAATACAGTGGACCTGGAAAGCTTCTAAAAATGTCATAGAAATACAGAAGAAGTTTATGAAATCTTACATATGATTCAACTATACCTTCTTCCAATAAAATGTTTCTGATTGCACCAAGACAGAATATTGAATAGGGCGGGACACTAATAAAGAAGGGGAAAAAATAAAATAAAAGAGTTGAATATTATGATAGTTGCATCATAAGAACACCATTTACGTGTCACGCCATTTTTACAAATCAAAACATCAATTATTTGAAAGTTTCACATACCTTGTATGTTTCTAATTCATACTTATTTCAGTCTAACATCCTTGACAGACTCCAATAACACAAACATTCGTACAAGTTTCCCATTGTATTTCAATCAGAACTAGGCAAGATCGAGAGTGAAGACTGCCAAGAATATACCTTGAAAGTTCAGCTGCTGAAATGCCCAATGCAGCATTTCTGGCAAAGACTACTAACATTTCAGGTAAGTATTTTCATTGAGCCAAATAGAATTGCCAATACTTCTATTGATTCCCTCCAAATGCCTAGAACTGCCTGCTATAACCCGATATTCCTGAAGACCTACATCTGACTGACCCAACCAGACAAGGCACTCCAGCGTGTAAAATTACCAGTAACATCACCCATTGACATCACAATCTCCATGCAATAGGTCTGGAAGCTCGGCCCAAGCTGTATATAAAAAAGCCAAAAAGGCATCAATATAATTTACCTAGAAAGTAATACATGATAGAAGCATTAGAATTGAAGAGACCATCCAACTAGAGAGCAAAGAGGCGTAAAATGACCAAATGATTACCCTTTTTAGGGGTGAGGGGTGAGGGTGAGGTTGGGGTGGGGTTTAGCAATCAAATTCTACCATTTTAGTACGCACTAGGTATAATCAACCTTAGCTGGATTCTCAACATCAAATCACAATTATGGACATTGCTAATAAATTGAATGCAACCTACATTTAGAGAAATACAAGCATATCCTTCTGAACAGAGTTTGCTAGTGGTATGACAATACTCCAGCCACGACATGGTTTAAAATATCAGAATATTGGTTTCCAGGATAGATCCTTGCTCTCATCTCCATTCATTTTTCCCCTTCAGCAGGCATTAGTTTTTGCCTACTGTTCCTCTAAATAAGGTTTCAAAAATGTCCAACATAGTTACAAAAGGCCAAAATCGATTTAGCAATGTGCTATAAACTTCATTTAGTAAAGTTATCAAATCCATTGAGAAGTCAATTTAACTCAATAGGCCAAGCTATCACCAAGTAACAAGTACATCAGTGCCCAGGAGAGAAGATTCTTGTGATGAAGTGGTCTGACAGATTGGCAATATCTCTACATTATGAAAACAGATCGCATTTGTAGGAAGGCAAGTCCTTCATCATATTACAAGATGGAGGAAAGGTAAGACGAATATACAGATACTTGCTAATTTGAGGGATGAAACTAGCACTTTCTCTTGTAAGGCTAATGGTAAATATAGTTATTATTTGTCTTGCAAGAAAAATATTAAAGCACACAAAAGGATCTCAGAAAAGACACTAGTAAAATTAAAGAAGAAAACAGTAGCCAACTAAAAACATCACTTTCTCTAGTAAACAACTTGTCTACCAGCGGAAAATGCAAACAAGGCAAGGTAATGTTAAGCAGACCCAGTCTGTCATCTATATGTCTTTACTCGAGCTAAAGTAGCTGGGTAAAAGATGTTGGAGCTATCAATCAAAAAGCAAGGCCCTAAATCGTCATACATGCGCGCATTAGTACTAAAAAAATGGAGTGAGAGAACCAAGAAAAAAGTAAAAGCAAGAGACGCTCAAACAGAAAGGCCAACGATTGTTTAAGCACTTTCACATTAAAAATTGTTCACCTAGAGCTGAGGACCACAGTCGAAGAAGAGAAAAAAGAGTTCCAAAAGAGAGGAAAATGTAACACTCAGAAAGAACAAAAGCATTCAGTCAGTATACCACTTAAATAAAAGGCTACCGTGTTACGTGTTTCGATTATTTAAAGTATTTAGAAAGAAAAAATCACACCTTAACCTGTTCAATGACAACTGCCTGCAACACTCTTAACACCAACAATGCCAACAAACTTAAAGAAGATTCTGCAAAAGCGATGATGGAAACGATAACAACCCGGCCATGGACATTTGCCGTACCAAATTGTTCAAAAAGTTTTAACACATCAGAAAATTTGGTGAGGAAGAAACCCAACTGGTGTATCTCAACATTATGACAATTTTGAGATAGCAGGAAATTCTGCTCCCCTAATCATCTCACACGAAGAAGTGACTTTCCAAAAGAGATTGTCCTCGATACTTCTGTGGCCTGACATAATGTTGATTTCCAACCTGAAATTGTTGCTGCTGCTCCTGGTGTTGCATTAAAAGCTCTAACCGATAGTCAAACCAGCTTTTCTGGTTTTCACTCTGGACTTGCATGGTCGAGACTTGCTTCCCAGGGAAAGGGAAGCTTGCCATCCCCATTGAACCATTGTTCTTGCTCAGAGAATGGAATTCTGGTCCCACGTGATTAGTGGAATTGTTAAAACCAACACACTGATTTGAAGATAACTCATATCCATCTAGCCAGATATAATTGTCCATTTGAGGGATTAAAGGATTTCCATTTTTCAAGGTCATGCTGTTCAACGACTCATCCACAGTTTTAGAAGGAATAGAACCAAAGTCCCGAACAGGTCGACTCACCAGATTCTTCTTTACACCTGCTGATATGGGTGGGGATGGTTTCACAGACAGGCCACCAGTAACTGCTCCAGAGGACATAATCAAATCAAATTTAGACGTTACAGCAGTTTGTGGAATCTGAACAGGAGAATTATGCCCAGAATCAGTTTTGACAAACTTGGGGAAGGGAACAGCAGAAGCAGCAGGTATCACAGAAGATCCATTTTCCATCAAACTCAAGTCGGCCAATCCATTCACAGTAGGAGTTTGTTCTACCAAGCACTTTGAAATGCTGGATTCGACTGGTAGCATACACTGAGAAGTGCTGTTAGCAACAGTTACAGATCGTCCCGTGCTTGAAGCACCCTGTAAGGGGAAACTATCATGTCCAACAGAAAGGGGCCCATTTCCTTTCCCCGAATGAACTATGCCATCACCAACAATGGAAGCAAGAACCTCTGAAGAAGTAAACTTTGAAGCAAAGTCACCCACGTGCTTCTCAGTCTTAGATGGCTTGAAGACAATAACCTCATCCTCGTCCTCTCCTTCAGCATCAACCACCTCCAGCTTGGGCAAAGCAGACAGAGCCACTTGGCCCTCAACAGAATTTTCTAGCAAATTACCATTTACTTTGGGAACTTCAAAAGGACCGGTGAGTGGGTAATCATCAGAAATTGGGGATTCAACACCGATCACGAATTTTTTCAACTTCATGTCAAAATATATTCTCTCCTTCCCAATCCGGACCACATTTGCAAGAGCCTTTCCAGCTGCAATAATCCTCTGAATGCAGGCTTTCTTTTCCTTATTGCCACCATCACTTCCAAAACTCCGCTTCCTTGAAGATTCAAGGATGAGTTGGGCAGGAAGAAGAGGAAGAAATCCGCTCAATTCGAAGTCCTCGAACAATGCAAGAGGATTAGCAGTCTCATATTTGTCGTACTTGCTCTCATGGGAGAAACATGTCTCATCATCTTCGTCAACAAACATATATCCACTTGATAAGAGCTTAGTAAATAAGGCAATACAATTATTCCAGAAAAAGGATCTAACATACACTTGTTTTTCATCCAGACCACTGTCTACTGCAACAGTATGGTGACAGGATAACCATTCTACAAAAACCATTATTCCAGGCAATAAGAAGCTCGATGAAGGATCATTCAACTGGTTACAGCGTTCAAGTACATAACCCATAAATTCAAAGGTAGCAGTAAATGCATTATAAAGCAGGACAGGGCGCCGTAGGATATCAGCATATGATTGGTTTTCATTTTCCTCGTTCACGTGATGAACTATATATATGAGAATGGTGATCAGCCTGACAATTACAAGTCTACACTCTGCAGCATCAGAACCAAAGTTGAACTCTTCATCTGGCCCAGAAGATAAAAGTTCTAACAAATCATTTTTAACCATTGAGAAGACTTCCTCAAAAGTTTCCAAGCTGTATAAACATGAGAAATGAATAAGCAACATTGAATTGTCAATTCATTTTTACGATATACTAAACAACGTAAAAATTCAGAACAGACCTTGTCTGTGTGAAAAGAATGCCATTTAGTCGAACAAATCGTGTGATGAAGGCTTTCAAAAGATCAGCAATGTTGGAAGCTCTTTCCTTAATTGAAATTGCTTCCGCCTTTTTATCTTTAATAGAAGGCCTAGTTTCACCTTTGCCTCTGCTGTTCCCAGGCATCCTTGAAGGTACTGCCTTCGCCAAAGCTTGAGCATCACCAAGTAGTTGGGTGTAACTATGACGATTCTGCAAAAAAGGAGAAAACTTACAATGAGAACAACAAGGTAATTGTGTCATTGGTTGACAGGAAGGTAACAAGAATCTTGAAGAATTGAAGCAAGAAAAAGGTCCTTGTCCCACAGTAATGTTTGGTCAAATGGCAATTCCTACTTCATGTTTCGTTCTTATTAGGTAAAAACACCAAATTCATTCACACTACTAAAAAGATAATTAAAAACAGTTGGCAAAAAAGAATCATAGATATTTACTAGGTAAAAGGTGAAAAGTTGTATAAACTTAATGTTGTCGCACTTGTTCAAATACTGAACATTTACCTTTTCAAATGCAATGATCAAGTTGTCCCTTGCAGTAACGAAAGGGTTCTCAACTGCTAGGCTTCGGAAGTAGCGATAGATTGACACCAATTCATCATTTGAATATCCTGCCAGTATAGCAAGCTGAAAAATTAAAAGAACAACTACAAGTTAATAAGCAAGCAGGACAACTAAATGCAACATATAGGAAGAGGCGATAATGAAAAAAATTGCCAACTGATAATCACTATGAAGTTTGAGAAGATTTCACCTGGTGATGTGGATTACCACTGGAAGGCCAAAGTGAAGAAGCTTGCATATAGTAACTGGATGCAGCTGCAAACTCCTGAGCTTTAGAATCTCCTTCCCCATATAAGCCCTTGTATCGAGCAAGATCCCCCAGATAAATCAAACAGCGATGGCAGGATATCAATCCCTTATTCCTCTCAGAATATTTATTTGCATGTTCCAACAAGGAAATTTGATTGTCTGGATCATCAGAAAATTGATCCAGTGGCAGACCGTACTTTACCCTTAGCTTCAACGTCAAATCATGATAAAATCCAGTGGCTTCAGAAAGAAAAGCCTTGAGATGGGAACGGATTTTTGTCAGTCGATCAGGTCCAGCACGGACTGGAACTTTCATATTCTGAGGTGCAGCTGATCCTGCTGAAGCTAGAGCAGCATTGAAGAGTGCCCGTAGCTCCTCAATTCTTCTATAATGCAACTGCCACAGAGCATACTCTACGTCATTTTGTTCAGAAAAAGCATGGTCTTCAAGGATAATAGCTTCATAATTTTCACGCATCTTTTGCCATGCTTTTGGATCTGAAGGGATTCTGGCTTGGGCCGCTTTCCTACACTGGTTCTCCAACTCAACATTCTATGGTGGAACGAAGAAGTCAGTCAAAAGAAACTTGATTATAGAGAACATAAAATTATTTTTTTAATAAAACCAACTAAACCAAACGAGTAAATTCTAAATTTGTGGGCATGGTTTATCTCAATGAGGTAATTGTATGATTTTTCAAATGTAACCGTTTTGGCAATGTTCTAATAAAAGAGGCGTAATCTTGGCCACATTGTACGACGTGCATTCACATGCAGAATGTCAGACTTTTACTTCCACCCATTTAAAGATAACGACTTTTGGACTAAAGCACACATATACCTTCTTGAATAGGTGCTGAACACGTTCCATTGACGAATTTCCCGTAAAATCATCCATCGGAAAAACCATCGTCCATCAAACAAGTGTTGAAAAAATCAAGTCCAATCAATGAAACTTCAGAAGCAACAAAATGCATTTAATCTTCCTGGAATTACCTGCAGCAAAGTATAATATTTAGCAATGAATAATGCCAAGTGAATGAAATCTGATATTGTAAGAGTTACTGAACAATCAGAATTCAGAAAACCCTCATTTCTGCCTACATCTCATAATTATAAATATTCTGTTTTAACAGAGATTCCCACTAATTAGAACCAGAGGTAGACATTTCCAACTTCTGCCCACATGTCATAGAAAATGATCCCATTGTTTAAAAAATCTCAATGCCTCAAAGAAAGGCGAACAAAAAAATGTCATAAAGCGCTGATTGTAAGGCAGTTTCTGGAGATGCGCCTCAATGCTATTTACTTTGTTTTAGATGTGGGCCACAAAACATTAAGCCCCTGNAATAAAAATTGTGGTGACAATATAATCACTCATAAACATTATTTACAACAAAATATACCATTATAAATAGTTGAATAGGCAAAAATATCCTTAATTTAATTAACAAATCATACCGTATCTGTTATCTACTTTCTAATTATTAATTCTTCATTAAGGCCCTGTTTGACCCACATTATTTTTTTCATTCTCATTCTTCTACTCATTTTTAACCACATTCTTCAATAAAATAATATTTTCCATCATATCAATAACTTTTCCTTCTTTTTCAACCACACATTCTCCATCAATCTACTATCCAAAATACATTCTTCCAAAATAATGTGGCTGCCGCTCAAACACACCCTAAAAATTCTTATGGATGCACTTTGGGTATAGCCCACTGCCTCACTAACTATTACTAAGAGCTTTTGATACCGATTAAAATCCAATTAAAATTGAAAATATAGCTGTTATTAGACCCCACTCGTCTAATAAAAGTCAACAATAACGACTAGTTTTTCAATTTTAATTCGATTTTAATCTCTACCAAACGGGCTCTAAAATACTAAAAATAGTATTTTCTGATTAAACACACCTTGGGCATGAGCTACTAAAATATTAAGAACTTGTGTTTCTCATAGACCACTTTGGGAATAGTCCACTGCCTCACCAAATAAAATAATAGTTTTTTTTGTTACTTTATAGATTTTTCTTTTGTTTGTACTCAAACTTTAAATTGTTCAATTTTGAAGGTTTTTTAAAATTTAGAGCATGTTTGGGTGGCTTATCTTAAAGATAAGCTATAAATGTGTGGCTCATATTGGCTTATTTTGAATGTAAGTAGGTCCATTTTAAAGATAAGCCATCATAAACATGATTTTATTATGAGCCTATTTTGGATTCTAATAATTATTTTGACTTTTTTGTGTTTATGGAGAGGCTTCCGCCTCATCTCATGAAGGAAAAGCAACTAAGTACCAAATCATGCCTTTTTAAATATTATGCTCCAAAGAATGTACATGAGTCCGCCTATTCACCTATATGTCCACATGCATAAAATCCTTAAAATGTATATGTGTGTAGCTTCAGATTGTCCATCCTTTTACCATTCCTAGATTGATATAATTTACTTCCAACTTATTTTTAACAAGTTTCCATGCAGAAGAAGTAAAACTTTTTAACCAGCTTCAACATAAAAGAAAAAGAAAACAAATTGAAAATTCCGGTTTCTTTCTGTCTCTCAACACATACGGAGCCTGCAGATACACTATCATTACAAATAGTATTTCAAATATGTAATTCTTCAAAAAAATAATTTATACTAATCAACTCACAGAGCATACCAAATCTTTCAATTGCAAAAATGTAAATAGGAAGATCAAAGTTAACAAAAAAATTAACCCAAAAGTTCAGAAAATCAAAACCCTAAATCAATCGACTTCATTAATGATGAATTGGAACATCAACAACTAGAAAAAAATTAAAAATATAACTTCAAACGGTAAGTATTTTTCAATTACGAAAATAGAGAGGATAAGGAGAAATTAACCAAAACAATTGACCGGTGAATCAAGTAAGTCAAAACGCTAAAATCAACCGTGTTCATATTTAAAGAGTAATAACGAGAACGAAAATACGAATCCAAAATAATATACCAATACAAGGCGAAATCATCAAGAATTTTCGAGAACTCGACAGATAAAAATGAAATTACCAAAAGAACTTACAAAGAGGCACCAGATCTGCAAAGATCACACCGCTACTATTCTCGGATATTTCCAGTTCAAGAAACAGGTGGGAGATGTTTGGTATGTTTACGTGGTTTGATGATAATATAAGCCCTGTAAAAATTAAAATTGGGTAATTAGCAGAAATGGTCCCTATTGTTTACATTCATTGCTAAAATAGTCCCTATCGTTTTAAATTTGATATTTATACCCTTATTTCAAACATTTGTTGCGGAATTGGTCTTTTCTGTCCACTTCCGTTAAATCATCCGTTAAATGAGGCAAAATGGTTTTAAATTTTTTTTATTTTTGTCTCAATTTTGTGGGATTATTACGGGATGTAAAACGAAATCGAAATATTCCATTCTTAATACAATTTCGAAGTGCTCACAATCTAGTTTCCTCCATCCCTAACGACGTGCGAAACGGCCAAACGTAAAGAAAGTTATCACTCGTCGAAGTAGGCTGTTCCAAAATATATATACAATATTTCTTATTTCTATCTCAATTTTGCGGGATTATTACAGGATATCAAATGAAGTCGAAATATTGCATTCTTATTACTATTTCGAATTGCTTACGGCCTAGTTTCCCCCATCCCTAACGGCTTGCGAAACGGCCAAGCGTAGCGAAAGTTACCACTCGTCGAAGTAAGTCGTTCCCAAAAAAAAAAAAAAAACATTTTTGTCTCAATTTTGAAACGGCCTATTTCGACGAGTGGTAATTTTCGCTGCGATTGGCCGTTTCGTACGCTGTTAGAGATGAGGGCAATTAGGTCGTGAGCACTTCGAAATGGTAATAA
>CAIGRT010118432.1:0-15936 GCA_903798405.1 Fraxinus platypoda | reverse complement strand
TCATCGCAAAATGGACCATCGGTGGTGGCGAGCACAGGTGTTTTTAATGTAGCAATAATCATGTGATGCCATCTTGTTTACTTTAAAGGCATAAGTATTGAATAGATGTAGTATGAATGGGAATTCTATAAGTCATTTTTCAATAATGTAGTATGAATTGGAATTCTACCTTAATTAAATATAAAAATTTCAAGTCAATAGGTTTTTTGGAACTTTGCCTGATATAATTAACGTCTTTATCAGGCTGTGCGCTACCTGATGAGGTTTAATTCTGAATATACATGTCACTTACTAAACAAAGCACGACAAGCTGCATTTGGATGGGAAGCTGCAAAAACGGTTCTTATGTCATCTTCCAGAGATTTTAGAGAGGTTTGTAATTCTTAATCCACCGGTGTTCACTGAAATTTTAGTGGAATTTCATATTGGTCAATCTTCCCATGTTCATCATTCAACTTAAATTTGTTTTCTATCTGAATTTAAGCATTTGTTGTAATCAAGCTATTCCGTCAATGTCTGATAGCTTGAACAGACGTGACAGTCTAATTTGAAATAACTTGACTGCCATGTCAATTTAACTTCCGTGTCCAACTTGAAATAAATTGAAGTTTAGTGACCTGCATAAAATTTCGTTTCAGATTTAGTGATCACCAGTGTATTTATCTCCATTTTGTGTCTTCCATAATTTGACGGTTATTTTCGGTTTTCATAAGTGGCTTTTCCCTTTTCTGCAGGAATTAGAAAATAACAATGTATCTGAAATTGAAAAATTCGTGTGGTCAAATCAGAAACCGTGGATTCCTCACCCTTTGTTAAGCATGCATGTGAGAATGGGGGATAAGTCGTGTGAAATGAAGGTGGTTGGATTCAATGAATATATGCATCTAGCTGAACGAATCAGGGAGCGCTTTCCTCATCTTAACAGCATCTGGCTATCTACTGAAATGCAGGTTATCTCAGTCCTAAATCCTTTGAATCTTGGAATAAATGGTCTAAGAATGTATGGCTAAGCTTAAAAATTCTACTTATAAATAATAACAAGTTTTAAAATAGATAACTTTTTTGATTGGTAATGTTCTAAATAAGTTATTTATTTTGAGTATTTCACACTAAAGTAAGTTACAAAATATTTTTTTATACTTAAGAGAGAGAAAACTAACATATCAAAATATGTGTGGAAACAAAAAATTATAATTGTAATTTTTTTTTTTAAGGTTAGTCAAATATTCTCCCTGCTGTCATCTTACAGTAGTATTCTTTAATTTCAGGATGTAATTGATAAATCAAAATCTTACCCTCATTGGAAATTCTACTACACGAACGTGACACGCCAAGTGGGGAACACCAGCATGGCAACTTATGAAGCCAATCTAGGCCGGGAAACAAGCACAAATTATCCTCTTGTTAATTTCTTGATGGCTAGTGAATCTGATTACTTCATTGGAGCATTAGGTTCCACATGGTGTTATCTTATTGACGGTATGAGGAATACTGGAGGAAAAGTTATGTCCGGTTACTTGAGTGTCAACAAGGATCGATTTTGGTAGTGCCATTGCTAATTAGAAGCTTCTAGTTACTATGGCATTGTCCAATGTGAGGTTCATACGGTCGAGCCATGTAAAGACTGCCAGGCGTAGGACATGCTTGAAATGTGAGACGAAGAAATGGAAGTGTCACTTTTGTAAATAAGATAATTTTAGATGTAAATCCTGAATTATAAAACTCTTGTATGTTATGAAAGAGGAATTTATTTTTGCACCCCAAACAAGCTAAAAAACTTTTTACATGTAAATTACATGTACTAACGTAAATAGAAGCATATTATATATATTGTTCTGAATGTTGCATATGAATTTTCTTCTAATGATTGCCAATGGAAAATAAACACGCATGAATATACCTAGATAGATCTGCTTAAAAGCACCTCTTCATGTGCTCATTTGCACATTCAACTTATTGCTTAGCTCATATTGGTGTTTTCAGCATTTGAGAAATTTCTAATGGCGGTGTCTGTTGTCACTTCTCGTGTGACACAAATTTTTTGCCCTTTGCCATAGGTTATCAAAGTGGCAGATTTTCCATTGTGTCTCGCCTCTTCTGTGATGAGTTTGGGTTGAATTGGGTACCTATCCTCGGGTATAATGCAGGACGATTGCCCTCGGTTCAGAGATCAACTTTTGGCCTCGGGCAAAAATTTGGCAGACCTGTTTGAGGCATTGGGCACGCTGAATGACTTGTATGGGTTTTATAGTGTAGAGGATCTTTCTTTTCTTCTAGTGCAGCGAGGTTGAAATTGTATGATGTGAATTTTTTCAAGGACTTTGCTACTTGTACAGAGGAATTTCCCCCCGTACAAGTCACGTATGCAGTGCTCGCAACCAATGCAGTGCTGCCAACATTGCATTTTTTGGGCAGTATCCAATGCGGTGCTGCCAACACTGCATCTATTTATCCGGTACACAATTCCCTGTGCAAGGAGAATAATCATTTTTTTAATGTGGGATATACTATCTTTTGTGCCTTGTAACAATGGCTCCACATTGAGTGGATATGCAACAATAGCCTCTAAAGTTCGAGCCTAATATTTATGTTAGGTTTGAAATCTATAGTTGTTACTAACTTTTTCAAGTCGATGTGGCTACACGCCAGGTGACGTACTTATAGTTGTTGCTAACTTTTTTGGGCTTATGTGACTCTAAGCAGGGGTGAAGGTGTAAAAATAATTATTAAAGAGAATCAATATAATAAAGCAATCGAATTAAGATTCTTAAAAGCATTTTCAAAATTTAAGTACAAAAGAGTAATTGGGCATAGCAATAATAGTGAGTTTATGCTCTTGTTTGAGCCCCATTAAAGTGGGGCCGCATTGATTGGTGTGTTGGTGAAGTGGGAGCAATTCCTTGTCTTCATTCGAGACTTTTGGGATTAAACTACTTATACACTTTGATTGACACTCTTTATGTGTTAAAAATTTGGCAGTTGATTGTAAAAGACGTTGGCAGGATCAATATACCAAAATCTACTAACTCACATGAGTGTAAACTATTGCATCAACATTTATATACATGTAGCATGGTCCGATTTTTTAAGGGTAAATTGCAAGTTCATATTTCGGCATACCATTCTTATCCTCAACTACAAGAAAGAAGAAGACTCAATTAGGGATGATACTAAACACCCCATATGATAAGATTTCTACGGATTAATATTATAACAATAATGCTGAACAAACAGGGGAAAAAAATAGGGAAAAAAAAACAGACTAATGTAACAGCCTATGATTGAGTGTTTTTATGATTTTTTTTTTCTCATTCTCCAATGAAAAACTGCTAAGTGTAGTCTAGAAATGCTTTATTGTCATTGAGTCTGACCATGTAGCATGATTGATATTATAAATATATACTATTGTAAATCGTATTTTAGTGTACCATGTCATGTTGTCATTTTATTTATAAATTTGAGTTGTTAGAGAATTAATCTCTTGCATGTCAAATTCATTCTTATTAAATGGCTGACATACACACTCATTTTCATAGACGAGTGATAGTGATACTTGATTATAGCATCTTTCACTTTTGATATAACATTAATTTTCAACATTAAATTGGCAACAACGGGGAAATTTTTTTACATGCGTCTTTTTTTCTTTTTAAAGTATGTTTAGTTTAGTTTTGATTTGACACGACAATTAATAAATTTGTCTCGTACAGCAAGGTAAATTTTACATAATTAAAAATGAAAATAAAATTGAAATGTACTATATATTCTCATTAATATAACAAATATTATTCTTAATTAATTAATTAATTGTTGAATTGAGTGTTACAACATTTGTGAGATATTTAATATGTTGGATTAAAAATGACAAAAATCAAATAATCAATTAGTTTTGTGGCATGTATAACATGTTCTATTTTGACGCACCTCATTTAAAACTTTAAATTGTTAGAAAAATGACACGTTTATTTGTATTTTATCTTCAACATTTCTAATCTTGTTCGAATTGAATTAATTCTTATCGAATACCTGACTTGGGTTATCACATCTAGAACTTAATTTTCAAGAGAGACGACATATTTATTTATTTAAATTTATTCTTCAATATATGGTACATTAAATTGAGAAGCTCCAGCAAATTTTGTCGAGCATAACTTTTTAAAAATATTTTAATTCTAATTTTAAAGCAATATTTTTGAATCGGTTAATGATATAAACATACATTATTTAATATATATATATATATAAGATATTCTCATTTACAGATATTCTCCTTATAAGATTTATTGGCCATCTTCTTTTATCAAAATCTTAATTACTTATCCAAAAAATCCATTACTCGACGCTTAAAACTATATAAAACATAAATGATAAGTACAACGTTGTCGATATCTATAAATAATATGTTCCACATTATGTCAATTTTATGCCAGTGTAACAACGAAGCTTTCTCCGGTTTAGAGCATGTTTGTTTAAGCTAGCAAAGTAATAATTAATCTACACAATCTTATAAGAGCCAAGTGAAGGGGATACTGTGCATTTTTTCGTCCTCGAAACAACTTCGTATTGTATTTTTTTTTTTTTTTGTTAATTCAAAACGATGTCATTTTGAAATCTTTAACCACAAAAAAAAAAAGAAAAAGAAAAAGAAAAAGAAGAAGAGGAAGAATATTTCGTTTGCCATAAACCTAACATTGTTCCTTCTCACTCGATCACTCTAGGCACCGTTCTTTCATTTCTATTGAATCTTCCTCGCTCTCCGATATGTGCTCGTGCTGTTATTGCTCTGTGAAACCTATGTTCGAGCAAAGAATTTGATGTTCTTTAAAACTTAATCTTCTACCAGTGGATCCATTTTCTGATGTGCAAGTATCTGCGTAGGGATCCCATTCATTACCTTTGTTTGGAAGGAAAAAACGGAAATTAAGCCTGCCTTTTGAATACATGTTGATCAGTTGATGTGCACAAAAATGGTAACGCCCGAATTCAAACTCAAGAACCCGAGCTCATCTTCCTCCAACTATCCAAGGATTGAGGTCGAGCCTGATATTACGAGTATGATTTCCTTATCTGGATCTCACACCTAGAAACATTAATCTCACTTTGATTATAACTCACCATAATTTTTATCTCATCCAGACTACTTACCTATCATAGTACGATTCAGAGACGGATCCAGGAATGAACTACAAGTCAGGTTAATATGTTAAAAAAAAAAAATTACACGTAAAAAAAAAAATTCACTCTAAAAAACTAATTGGTCGAGAATTGGGCCGGACTGTACCCAATCCCCCCTAAATCCGTCCCTGGTCCAATTCAAACTCAAACATGACACTTTCAATGTAACACAAACACTTTGCATGATAAGGATAACGATTACAAGTGGTTTAATCATTTTAGGACTCAAACCACCAATATCTATAAATACATGATCAAAGTTCATTATTCAAGTACGCATTAGATAATTTTCAACTTATAGTGTTACGCATAAATTTTCCAACTTAAGCGTAAGCGTCGAAGGGACGACGAGGACCCACCTTGACTTAAGATCTGTTCATGTGGTATTCAAGCATCCAGTTCGAGATCAAGCAGGTGCTTGTTTTTGGTAGCATTACGTGTGATTTCCTTTTCATTCAATCAATTCTAGGGGGGTTTGGAATTTTTATTAATGTTTTTATTTTGTTCCTTCTCTCAAATTGCTCGGTCGGTTTCAAGTGTGTTGCATCTAGGCCGCGAGTCTCTTTTCTTCTTCTTCGTATTCTCATAGAATCAATTCGCCTTCTTTGTTCACGTGTATTTTGGCTCTCTCTATTTTTTGGGAATGTATTTTGAAGTCTTCGTTTAGTCTTTCACCAGTCATTTTGCTAAGCAAAATATCACAGCTTACAAGTTCTATCACTTGATTTTCCTATATCATTATTATTTGTCCAATCCAACTTCCCGACCCACATAGAGAAAAATAAAAAGATGTGGAAATACTCGGAATAAGACGCCCTGTTTGGACTCCAATTTATTCAAAATTGATTTTTCTTCCTCTTCTTTTCAATCACATTCTCTAATAAAATAACATTACACGTAAATCCAAAAAATTTCCTTCTTTTTTAACACATTATTCAAAAAATTCCTATTCCAAAATACATTTTTCCTCAAATTTTGATTTTAATGGAGCCCAAACAAGGGCAATTAATTGATCCTTCATTCTTCACAACACGTTCGGAAAACTGCAGTGCTGTTCCTCAACTATTGACATGGTAACAAGTTGATTCTCAACCTTTAATTCTAGTTTAATAACCAATCTCCAACGACAAAAAGTAATCACATCCCTTTAACTCATCATGTGACTCCCATAAAAACGTGTCTCACTTCCAAATTTTAGACACGGGTCCAAGTTGACAAGTAAATTTAACGTTATAGCAGAGACTTAAAACATTAAAAACTGATAATGTAACTATAACAAAAGGTTGAAAACCAACTTGCTCTTTTTAAAAGGTTGGAAACAAACTAGTTACCCTGATAATATATTTGAAGACCACTGAGGCAATTTTCCCTAAATCATTACCTAGAGACTTGTGGCTGCCAAAACAGAAGGTGACCCACGCATTAAAGCAAGCCTGAATATAGACATCATCTAACTACTAACACGAGTTGACAATAGTGTAAATTTTAAATATAAAGAAAGCAATACCTCTAAAGACACTGCATTACTAAGCAAATTTAACAGACATATAAGAAAAATAATTTGACGGCATCAAGCAGAAGAATCACTGTTATCACAACACTAATCCGTAAAGGAAACTGAACTAGAAATAGAAAAGAACATTGACTCTAAATAAAATAATTAATTATTATTTTTTTTCAGAACTACAAAAAGGAAAAGCCTTACTAGTTGTAAACTAACGTGATCTGTAACCAATTAGCGGCCAGCCATTTGGCCTGCTCTTGCCAAGCCTCAGTAATCTACTACAAATCACTATGCATTGGAATTAACAACTCTTTAGCTTGGCAAGCATGCTATGCGCATATTACCTCAAAATTTCATTGGCAGATTGATCCCCTTCGATCACTTCTCCCCCAAAATTACTCCTCTACTGCTAGATAAAAGCATGTTACAAAGAATCACTATGGACACCTGAAGACAATTAATAAGAGTTACGAGGATAGTGAAGAAAAGAATTCGAAGAACACAAGAAACCAAATAGGTAAGAAGCAATCAATTATTTGATACCTCATCTTGGTATTACAAACTGCATCTCAACGTATGTAAAGCAGTCATCATAAACGGAAAATGAATCCTCATCAGATAGCTTTCACTATGTCTAAGAAAAGTGTGTGTGAGAGATTGGTCCTTCCAGCACTTTTTTAAATAAATGGTAGTGGAGATATGCATATGATCAAATTTTTTTGTTCAATAGAACTATAGAATAGCTCTGAGGAAAGGTATTATGAATACCTTGTATGAGTTTTCAAAAGTGCTTATTTCATTATTCCAATAAACGTGTATAGACTAATTTTGAATCAAAGCGGTGCACAGAGGTGGTCATAAAGGACAATTCCCTCATATTTTCAAATATGCAACCACCGAAAAAGAGGGCAGTTGATGCCATGCTCATTTCTAAGGGGGCAATGTTCCACAGGACTTGCATTTAAGATGATATCTACAGGACTAGCCGACTAGGAGGTGAAGCCAGTTCAGATGTTACTTGCAAAGATCAACAATGTAAATGTTGAAGTTATTGGGATGGTAGAATATGATGGAAAGGTGAAAAGAATGAATTACTAGAGACTGCTGCAGGCAGGAGTGGATGCTTGCACCTTATTGCATTATGTGGAGAAAGAGAACCAAGTGTTATTTTAAGGCATAGAGAATTTGAAAAAAAATGACAAATTTTCTTTTCTTTTCAATATTCTGGAGCTCCTAGTCTGTCCCACCATGTAAAGATTCTTGGATAGGTTTGTGAAATTTTCTTGCATTTAATTGAATTCTGGTTTAGTGGTTTACTTAAACACTCTTTCTGGTTCAGTATAAACTATAAACCATATCCATTCTTGGTTGTCAAGAATCATGGCTATGCAAATTAATAATGAAGAACATCTGATACTCTTTTCTTGTCTCCATTTTACCTCATCAAAATGACTGATGATTGTTCATATGGAGACCCATAAAGTCTGACTCTTGTTACTTTAGGCTCAAAACACAGTAATTATCAATCAAAATAAAGGGGTGGTGATGCACTAAATCCAGATGAAATCTTGATCATCAGAATGAAAATTAATAGACTGAAAAAGAACTCTATCAACAAGTATCTCACCATAAAGAACTCAAAAGGGAGCCTCAAGAGATTCATCCCAGACATCTGCACTTCCATTTGAGGCATCTTCTGCATCTTCCTCCATTGATAGCCTAATATATTCTCTGTGCGCAAAGCGATCCCACTCAGTCAAATTTGGGTTCTCGCGTTCCTGTTCAGGAATTAAAAGTAGGGGGAAATAAATCATGCCAACCCTGCTAAGCATATTGAAAATCGCAGTCATCAAGCATGCACTAAAAATAATGAAGCTGCAAGCATTACCTGGCGAATTAGAAATGGATCGCGAGTTTCAAAAGCCATGAACTTATTGAGGTTAAAAAGGATATTGAAAACACTGCCAGAGAGCTTGCTGCTCTTTAAGTCGTGCAACATAAAATAGCTATCGTCCTGAGTATGAAATAATTCTTGTCACGAGAAGTTATAACAAGTATAAGCCAGTTGGAATTAAAGTACAGCGTGTGTCATCAAGGCTGCATCAACTCAAAAATCATATGATAAGAGTATGTTTGGGAAGTGTTTACAAACAATAGTGTTTATAAATAGATAAAAATGAATGGTGGAGAAGTGAATAGTACTTATGGGTTCTATGACATGTGTGGATAGAAAGTGGTCTACCTTTTGGCAAGTGCCAAACATAAGTATAAACTGACATTTGACATCAAATAGGAAGTGTCTCCGAGAGCAACTTGTTCAGCCACAATGTTCACAAGATGCCAATACGATTCAGTTTGCAGAACCAGCACTCTTCAGAATTTTTGTATTAAGTTCTACCTAGGATGTCATAAAACTCACAAAGTTCCGGCTGATTACAACCCTATCATGGTCTACTTCGCTCAGTTAGTCAGTTTCTTCTAAGCTTAATTTTTCTTTTTGATAAGAAGTGGAACCTTATTAATCAAAGGACTGTATTTCCTATTCATGGAGTAGGACAAGGTATCCTCTATACACAAAATTAAAAATTAAGAAAAGAATACTTATTTCCAATTAAAAACTAGCGAAAAGGACACCCTCCCATGGACAAAGAGGTCCATAACATGACTAAGAATTTTGGCTTTTCCTATAACTCAAAAAAAAAACTTCCGATTTTCCTTCAATAATCTCTACCAATTCTTTCAGTCATATTACCCAAAGAATGGATGAGACTACTGATTTCCACAATAACTGAAACAAATTGGCTTTTGCATCTTATGGTACACATCCAAGCTAAACCTGCTTCCTGTAACAATCTACACCATAGTATCCTTGCTACTTTACAATGTAAAAAGCACGATCAAAATATTCCAAATCATTTCATCAGATTATACACTATGAACCAATGAATGAAATCACAAGTATAGATCTTCCTATGAAAAACCAACCTAAAAACTTTAGAATGTAAAACAGAAAGTCATTGTATTCAGAATCCTTTCTTCAAATTACACACTATGAACCTTTGAACTAAATAACATGCATTGATCTTCCCTTGCAAGCCATCTAATCAATCATTATAATAGTGCAAAGGTTATATGATTTCCAAATGCACTTAAAGATTAAAAGATTGGGTAACAAGGCAAAACAACCAAAGCTTAGACACAAGACTTACAGGAAAATAATCCACTATTTCACCTAAACGGTGAGGCTACAGAAAAAATTCAAGGATAGCTAACCTAGAATTTTTCTGTTCCGCAAGTTTCTAGGAAGTTAGAAGTCTAAACTCATGCCTCCATTTGGAAGAAAACCAGCATACACAATAGGAATATACAGATTATATAATTAAAAGAACACTACCATCCAAACATCTTCCGAAAATGGAATCTTTTTACACCATAACGACCTCTAGAGTCGTGAACCAGATAAATGATTATATAAACTTCCAGGAGTTTATAAACAAGCCTTTGAATGTTGTTTTGTAATCCCATCTTGGGCCAGACCATCTTCTAAGCATGACTCTTGAACAATTAAAAGGGCCCTGGCCCATGCAGTCACATGCTTTAAACACCAAGCTAGAACTTCATAATAATTTAGCAAAATAATGATACTACCAGAAAAGCATAAAAAGCAATTGCTGTAGAAGAATTTAATTCAGAAAAAAAAAATTAAAAGAAAAGTTATATTACTCCACGGAACTGCTAGTCAAGGCACCTAAAGCATGGTGAGACAAAAAGAACAAAGCAAGATACACAGATGAAAAGATTTAAGAAACAAAGTCCATCGGAAATGCACCTCTGGACTAATCATGTCAACCATCTGGCACAAAATATCCTCAAAAAGCACAGGCTCCTGGGCCATGCATTCCATTCTATGCAACTGCTCTTCATAAAAAAATTGCATTTCATTCCTCGTAATAACTCCATTTCCATCCAAATCTATGCACTTGAACCTGACAAAGATAATTAGTTTTACATTCATATAGAACAAAATAGAAGATAATTAGTTTTACATTCCTCTTTGCATGTACATAGTAATCAATCCAAATTTTAAAAATTCCCTGACACCATATTTTCAGGAACCAGAGTTTCAGACATTTAGTTCGTTCATAATTTTATCAGCTTTTACAGGATACTCAAACTGAGGGCAAGTAAAACCATATTATTTTTCCTTGGGTTATCTGTAACTCTTAAACTAGCCCCTTTCGGACAATGACTCCGTAGAACCACACCCTTTCAACCCCAAAAAATAAAGTAGTCCCAGCCATAAAAGATCTTTGCCAGAAGTTACAATCCAGAAGCAGAACATTTCCATTCACTCAAAGATCAAAACTGTTAAAAATAAATTCTCAAAACTCACATGTAACTTCATTCTCCTGTGTGGTTCAAAATAAATTCAAACTTAGCTGTCATCTATAATGAGCCTAAGGTTAAAAATACCTCAGAATAGGAAAAATTCGAAAGTGCAAAAACCAAATTTGCATGGATACTGGTGACATCTTTTTATTTTGGTAAATAAAGGGTACAAATAGAAAAAAGGCTTAGCTTGATGTACTTATAATTAAGAGAGTGCACATACCAATACTCAAGACTAGGCTCAGATGATTTATCCTCCTCTGACAATATGAAGTAAACAAAATCTTCATATCCCATTTTTCCTTCAACCTTACTGGTGAACTTTCTGGGGACCTTAGACAATTTAAAATTTAATTACTTAAAGAAATCGAAGAAGCGTCGATTAACGAATAAATTAGTCATCAAAGCAATGTGGCTTTAATAGAAATAATAGCACACATAAGAACCTGAGAAAATATTCTGTCAACAATCCTGTAGGTAAGTGCATGGTTACCATATCTGATGAGGTTTTCTTTATCGATCAGAAAATCATGATCCGTATCCAGCTCCCAGAATTTGCAATATATTACGTAAAAATGTTCGTAAGAGAAGTACCTGTAGCAAACGGGAAAATGGGAAGGAATAATAATGAGGATGAATAGGAGATCACATAAGATAAAGTAATGATGCACAAGTTATATAAAAGAAGTTTAACATATAGTATTTTTTTCCCACAGCAGTTGCTTGGTAAATCAAAACCTCAAAGAAGTTATTAATGTTACTCCCACAAATACTGATCTCCCTTAGGTGAGAATTACTTTCTATGAACTTGTTGAAAACAACATTTAAATGATATTAAATATCAATATTTAAATGATATAAATGTGTCCTTATCTAACATATTAAGCTTTTGGATCAAGTGATTCATCAGGACTCTACAAGCAAACACTCCATTTCTGTTACACCATCTCGTGAAGAGTCTCACAGTACAGCTCAGTTCAGATGTCTCCTATATAACTAATGCAGTCAAAACTTAATCCAATTATGCTATAAATCATTAGCAATTAAGAAATAGGTCATAAAATGTAAAACCAATGAAGGTTTCATATATTTACCTCAATACTTTGTTGATATCTTCTTCTTCATCTGCATGTTGCATTGCAGCAACTAAGTTCGAGCGTTTCAGCTCTCTAAGGGTAAGACGACCGTTACCCAATCTATTCACGTAGTAAAATATTCGATGTATTACAGTTTCAGCTGGCATTGTAATAAACTGAAATGTTAAAATTCAACCAAGCAATGTAGTGTCTCTTACTAACAAAAAAAATGGCAAGACAAATGGAAAAATTAGGCCACATAAAGTTAGCAAAATATTAAATATTTTTTAACCATATCAAGCCATGTTATTTTTTTAATGTACTTCTTCAAATTCTAAAATATTCTAGTGAGATTGTATCGCTATGGTGAATGGAACCCATAGCCACGAGAACATTTTATCCTGACTAACCTATCGCAGAGTTTTGATTTTGATTCACATAATCCAAAAATATAAAATCTCCATCGAAAGAAGATTACTAAGATAAAAGAAAGTGCAAGTAACTTTATGATTTGAAATTATTGTTCCAAAGTTAAGAGTAGGCAAGAATGAATAGAGGTGTACATATTTTTGTTACAGAGCACCAAATGTTTGATACACTTTCCTCTATTAGTCTTGTATTTAAAAATAATATCGTACTTTTCTAATTCCCCTACATATATTTTATGAAGAGAATTTTTTTTTGGTCATAATAGCTATATCGAAAGAACTTCTTCCTAAACTATCTTAGAAACAAAAGGACTTGTGCAATGGATATGTCAAAGGAAGGATTATAACCCCGGCTGGAGGAAGAGAACTATGAGAGTACAGAAATCTAGGAGAGTCATATCCATCATCTCCCCCTCTATTAACTCTTGGTAATGATTCCTACTTATGATCTTTACTTTATTGAAAGATAATGTCACTACATCAATTTATTTCACAGGTTAAATCTCAGCTGGGGGCCTAATCATGTTTCTACTCCACATGGCATATAACTGCATGAGGAATTTGCATGACTAAAAAGGAATTTCAAAGAAAAGATGAAAAGCTGCCTCAAAGTCAGGTGCCTCTAACTTCTTTACTCGCTGTGGCAAAATAATTGTCAGCATAAAGAAAGATATATAAATGTGGGAGGATCAGGGTCCTCTACATTATATAAAAGAAAAGGAAGCAAGAAAAAAAAAAACTACTGCAGGTACAAGTTCCATGTAGTTCATGAATAAAATCAGCCAACCAGATGTAATAGGAGTAGCAAGCACAGCATTTCAAATTTACATTCTGTAACTAGGTAAACTAGTTTTCAAATTTTACACTGTGACAACCAGGTATTATAATCTACTCATTGTTAATCAGGAGACAAAATGATCTTCAGAAAACAATAAACCAATTCCAGTGCATATTAGCAATGGCTCTAACAGTGTTCCAATGTTTAGAAAAATGTCATGAGCGACTATGATACACAAATGACATAATTTTAAAATGTGGTAGTGGCAGCAGCAGTAATAGTAATATAATATCACACCTCTATTAACAGGCACACAAATCCAAACATTCAAAAGCAAATAAACCAAAATTGATCGAGCTAGCCAGCAAGTGAAGTACAACATACCATATCTTTCTTGGAATTCAGGTGTGCTGTGTAAGAATTCCAAACCTGGATGAGTTTCCAAAAGTTCTCGAAGCACAGGTTTGAAGTCATCCTATTGTCAAGGTGATCAGAATTGCAAATGTAAGAAAGAAAAGAAAAGTAAACAATGACTTGATTAGAGTTTCTATCAGAAAAAATAACCGTCGGTGGTCATATGACCTGAGTCAAGTATTTGAAATCTGGGTTGCTATATCTTTGGTCAACATATTGCCACTGATCCAATAGTGTCAACAAATGCATCCCTGTATGCACATTGATAGTTTGTATTAGTGTTGATGATATAAGAAATTTCTGAGTTGTTTCTACTTTCTAGTAATAGATTTTAATTCATTTTCATTCTATTACATATTACCTAATTTGAGCCCTTGTTTGGTCTCCATTATTTTCAAAATACATTTTTCTCTCTTATTTTCGAACCCCACATTCTAAAATAAAATAATATAACACGTAAACCCAAATTTTTTTACTATTTTTTAACCACAGATTCTCCATCAAAATACTATTTTAAAATGCATTTTCATCCAAAAAAAAAGGGGGGCTCAAACAGGCACGGAGAATTTATTAATTCTATTTTATTAGTTTATTTATATTTATGTGCAAGTAAGACTTTTAATTTGTTCATTTGTTTTATTATGAATTTTTAAGAATGGCTCATTATGAGCATATTTTTGTATTTTTATATTCTTTTGAATTATTCTATTGGCCTGTCTTTAAACTGCAGGAAAACTGTTTTGAGGCCTTGTCACCTTTTAGGTGAGAACGATTCATGTTGTTTCCACATTACCTTACCTAGGTTAAGTTAAAATAGATAGCTTCTCAGTCTTCAAATTTTTCAGTTACGTTGTGTAAAATATTTCTTTTCACCTTATAAAAGAACTAAATACAGATCGAATTCGGATAAGAAGTCATATAAAAGGACATTACTATCATTGAATTGACAATCAGTCCCCAACATTTCCTCATCTTTGAGGCCAAGCTCCAATTGAACACAATCAACACATAATGAGGAATCAAATAAAGAAAAGAAGGCAGGAAAAAAACTGGAGCATTTGGATGGCTAATCTATAATATATTAAATATCATATCAAGTGAGAATCATTTTTAGACGATTCTATCGCCTATTATAATGCTCGCCTATTATAATGCAATTATTTCAATAATACCTTATTTTTCGTTTTTCAATGTATATTTAATTTATTTAACCATTTAATTACCATCAATATAAATGTATATTTGACAAATTCATTTCACCAGTGTGCATTCATTAATGTATGAATTCTTTATTATTAATTCTCAATTAATTAATATTCACATGCATTTAATTAATATTCATCTTCATTTATACATTTCAATGTTATTAATTTTAATTACAAGTTAATTAGAATTTCACTTTTTATTTTTTGATAGGTAATAAGGAAATTTTATTAATAAAAAAAGGAAACACATGAAGTGTATTAACAATTTAAACAAGAAAGAAAATACATGAAATTAGGCAGCCCCTCTATAGGATTACTAGCTACGGCATTAAACCAAGTATACAAAGTCAGATAAAATAATTCTCAAATTTGCTCTGTGGTCTGTGTTTGGTTTTCAAAACATCGGTTGTTCTTTTCTCTCCACACATACCAAACAATGCATTCCGGGATAAGATTCCACACAAACTTGCTATCCTTATCACGAAGTTTTCTCCTACATGCTATGTTGAGAAGCCAGAATACTGTTTTACAAAGCATCTTGAATCACCTCAATCGGACATTGAAAATAAAAGTTATGATAAAAATATTGAAAGACGCGCAGTATAATTTTCCACCCGAAGATGGGCGCCACAGCGCCGGCTTCGGCACCGCGATGCCCACGTTAGTGAAAATCAGCAGAATTCGCTGTGCTGCAGCGCCACCTATGCGAGAAATAGATTTTTGATTTTTTTTGGACTCTTTTCTTGATCCAATACAACTCCAACCCGTCCAAGATTTCATGATGATATAAATACAACTCTAAAGACCACTTTTAGTAGAGAATTCAATTCCGGCACTCGAGAGAGGGGAATTTAGGCGTGATCATAAGATTGACACAACGTAGGTTTTATGGGTTTCGAGAGAAAGTGTAAAATCTATGAAGCTTACTCCACAAAATAATCGGGACTTTGATAAATTCTAGATTTTA
>CAIGRT010118419.1:0-13103 GCA_903798405.1 Fraxinus platypoda | reverse complement strand
TTGAGATAAGAACCTGACCACTTTCCCAAGGAAGCATATTCATAAATACCGTGAGGAACCACGGCCCAGTCACCCACGCCACCTGTACTCCCAGGTAATCCAGATGGTTTACTGCAGCAAACACATTTTAAAAAAAAAAAAAAAAAAAAAAAAAAAAGGCATTATAATGATTGTCAAGGATAAGAATCAGACTCAATTTTTTATTGCTTGTATATATTTATATATTTACAAATCAGTAAATCAAATAAAAAAATTCGACTATGAAAATTATAAATGTAAAAATAAACAAAAAGGTCATTTATCATTATATTTTAGTATTTTTATTATCATCTATCACATAAAATAGCCAAGCCCTATATCTGAATTCTAATTCATGTAAAGGAATTGATTGGATGGACCATTAAGATGGAACTTGATGTTATTAGCTTTTGACGGTGACTCATTTGTCTACATTAGTATATCATTATTATTAGACAATATTTTGTATAAGGATGGAATTTGATGTTTGTGTATTCAAAATATTCGTTTTGTGCATATTTTTTGAAAAAGAATGCATTTTTACTGTTGATGTGATGGAGAATATGTGGTTGAAAAATAAGAAAATATTATTAATGTAATGGAAAATATTATTTTATTGAAAAATGTGTGATTAAAATGAGTAAAAGAATGAAAATGAAAATGAAAATAATAATGTGGCTCAAACAGGGCTTATATTTTATTTGTTTGAACTTTTGTGAATGAATTTTACTGCAAAACCTTGTTTGGTCTACATTAATAATTTCATTATCATTCTTCTACTCATTTTCAACCACACATTCTTCAATAAAATAATATTTTTTATCACATCAATAACTTTTCCTTTTTTTTAACCACATATTCCACATCCATCACATCAACAAAATGCATTCTTCTACCTAAAATGTGCACCAAACAAGAGCTTAATGATTGATAATTATAATTTGCTGAATGTTTGATGTATATTTTTTTTATTTAGGTATATATTACTAACTTATACATATGATATGGTTATAGAATTTAATTTGCATTTATCATTTGAGAATTTAAGTAATAAAACAGAACCAAACCAAAACGTAATGGTTCGATTTCCAATTTCGATTCTGTATCGTAAAAAAAGACCATCGGTTTCATTGTAAAACAATAGTAGTTTATGGTTCGGTTCAATTATCTTGAAACTAGAATCAAATGGAATCATGTCCATCTCTAGAATCTGCCAAAGCTATCGTAACACCAAGACTAAGAACTTTAGGCATGGGACCTCACCCACGAATTTTCGTCTGCTGAACCCATTGGAGCTCATCAATTCCATTTGATCATGTGGAAGGTTTGCCTATAGACGACACTTGGCCAAAAGCCCATATTCATGTGAATACCCCATGAGCTACAAGGTGATGTTCACAGGTGCGAGGTTGGTAAATCATGTTGTTGTATTACTATTAAGCGAGACACATCAAGGTCAAGCTAAGACTTGAAGTGGCAGACTGTTAAAATATATATCATTGCAGTACATTGACTGGTCATTGAGCTGATTAACGTGCACCTACTAGGACCACGTTTATTCTGTTACAACAGATTCTTTTATTCCTTTTGTATCACATGGTTTGTTAATATTTTGGCTTGCTCATCACTCCAAGTTTTATTATATATGTCTGTATCATGTACAATGGATATTAAGCGAATTAATACAATCATCCGGAGTTATCATCTTCACTTCCTTTTATCATCTTTTTTAACTTGGTATAAGAGCTATGGCTAATACCGAATCAAATCAGAACACTCAATCAGCTCAGCCCATTTCAAGTACCCTGATGCCTTCAATGGTGGGAGGTAGTCAGCAACCATCACTTGGGATAAATCTATGTAATTTTATATGGTAAAATTTGAGAAATCTTAGGTTTAATATAGTAACTTATAGTATATGTTATTCTTGTTAGATTGTATGTAGTGTTTTGAAATTGTTACTCACACCGTTACAATATATGTAATTTTTTAAAATTGAAACTTTCACTATTCGTCAGATCCTATTATAAAGTGCAACAGTGATTGTGATTTATGCTTTGTGCTATTCTTTTTACATCGCCCCGTTTGGACCCCCTTATTTGGTATTATAATTTTCAAAACAGTGTTTTTTTTAAATAGATTGTCGAAGAAGAAAGAAAAGTTTTCGATTTACGTGTAATATTATTTTATTGAAAAATGTATGGTTAAGAAAAAAGATGGAGAAAAATGTATTATAATTTTAATTGGGGGCATCATACTCCGTATTAATCGTGTTGTAATGTATGCAATTTTTTAAAATTGAACTTTCACTATTTCTTGAATTCTATCATAGAGTGTCGATCTTTATTATCGTGTATGTACGTTTTTCAAAATTAACACAAAAACTTCTTATAATCCATGGCGGTGACCCATCGTTGGTAGTTGCCGGCTTGGAATAGGATTCCATTGGAATGGAAACTTCGTGTTATTATAATACATTTAATACGTTTAGAAAAAGAGGCATTTATTTTTAGGAAAGAACACATAATCACAAAGGTTTCAAAAAACACTTTCAACAAACTTATAAAAACGTTTCAAAAATCAAATGATACTATTAACAAGTCAAGATAACAATAACACGTCAATATGTCACAGTAACAAAGACACAAATTCTAAGTCACAATTACAAATTTAATCACAATCACACATTTTTTTAGACCATATATAATTTATTAATCATAAATTATCTATTTATCGATCACATGTTATTTATTGATAACAAAATGCATACATTCTATTGGTCACAATCATCCAAGTAATTGATCACAAACGCTCTTCATCTCACTCACTCCAATCCACCACCATCACCCCTGCATCACCACCACCAACAACCACCATTTACAAATTGGCCCCAAATCTGAAATTGCAAGTATGGGCCTACAATTTCACAAATTGCAGTAGAGGCTCCCATCCTAAATTTTCACTCAAACTCTAATTTTTCCCCTCCCCTTTTGCTTTGCGACGCTAGTACACACTGACGCCAACAACATAGCACACTACTGATTGTAGCAACAATGTCAGATGTTGTTGCAACGTGTAGCGGTGGCAACGAAGCAGCAATGGAGATGGAAAACGGTGGTGGCAAGGCGATAATTGTGGTGGTGTGGTTGTGATTGTGATTGTGACTTGAAGAATTGGTAAAAGAATAAATTAGAGTTTGTGGGTGGAATACACACAATATTTGAAAGAAAAATTCTTACTTGATTTTTGAAATGATAAGTTCAAAAGTAGTCGTGAATCTAATTTGCACTCATTTTTATATGGATTTGACTAAAGTGCAGGACCTAATTATTCTCTAAAATAATGAAGACATAACCAATTGAGTGAGTTAGATTGCGTGTAGAAATTATGAATATTAGGTATTCATAACTTGTATTGTGGACACGTCTATGTGCATATAACAGTTCACTTGCCCTACTTTTCAGCTGTCGAGATCTTGAAAATTTGAAAGAATTTCTTCATTGAGCCCTTTAATTTATTGGATTGGATGGTATTAAATAAAATTGTACTATATAAATTGTCAAACGACATGACTTTGCATAAGAAAATTAACAAGATTTTAATTTATCTATTTTCTATAACTATTTCCAATATTATCAAAATCAACCAACCAAAAGTTCTATAAAAATGTGTTCAATATGCGGTGGTGTATAAAAAGAATTTAAAAAAAAAAAAAACTGTAACTTACCTTTTAAAATTTAGCGTGATAATTTTATATTGTGAATTGTATTGGAAGATGATTGAATGATACGTTCAATATTAAGAGTGTGTTTGGTAGGGATTTTTGGGGGAAGAATTGATTTTTGAACAGTGATATGATGGGAAATGTGTGGTTGAAAAAGAAGAAAAAAGTATTGATGTGATGGAAAATATTATTTTATTAAAGAATGTGTGGTTGAAAATGAGAATTGATTTACTGTAGAAAATGAGAATCTGTACCTACCAAACAGGCTCTAAATAAGAAAAATTTTAAAATTTTATTTATTATATTGATCAATACAATTTAACACTTTTACGTATAAAACGCAGGTCTAAACGTCCAATTGGACGTCCCCACCGCCTAGATAATTATCATTGTTTTAGATGACTAAACTAAAATCTCCCCCCAAGTAATTGTCTTTGTTGTTGAAGTATCATTTAAGCTCAACTTTGATGACGATTTACACTTTTCAAGAACTTTGAATTTAATGTGCAAAGGCGACTATGATTTGGCTTCCGCTATTTGTTAATAAAAACTTCACTAATTACGAACATGCTTGAGTGCTTATTTATTTTAATTATAAATTTATAGTATTTATCGTCTTGTACAAAGGTGGGAAGTAGGGGCGAGCCATGCCGAACCGCTCGACTCCTCTACCGTTGAGCTTACAAGTTGGTTGGCTCGATCAAAGTGACTCAGCTTGCTCCACGAGCTCATCCCTTTGTGGGAAGAGTTGAGCCGGCTCACGAATCTCTCACGACACACCAATTTTATTTTAATTTTTAATGAAATTAGATTTTTGACTCATTTTGGCGGACAACTCACACAAGTGAATCGCTACTTGTCTCACGCCGCAATTCACCTAGGAAGCAAGATGACCAGCGGCTCATTCACTTCCCACCCTTAGTCTTGTCCCATATAATAATACTCGTTAGCAATCTAGCACAAATCTATCTCACTTTACCCATTGACATTTGCACCACACAATCGTTTTCACTAGTAAAATCCTTCTCACTAGTTGTATAGAAGCTTAATTATTTACGATCCATGAGAAGCATCTCAAAGCATTAGGATGATTTATCTTAAATTTAAATTTCAAATGCATGAATTATATTGATTTATTTTGAAAGTTAATGGTCACATTAAAAATAAATCACACATTGTTTACTTATCTTTAATATAAATCATCCCAACATGCTCAAATATATTTACTTAAAAATCTCTATTTGCTCCCAAAATCTAATTATTAAGATTCAATTTAAGTCCATGTTCGGCGAAAATTAAAATCTAAATTTTAATTTAAATCAAAGTCAAAAATTAATTTTAACTACATATTTCATGAAATTCACAACTTTTCAACCATATATTTCATTAAATTTTACTAAAAAATTGATTTTAATCCGGACTAAATTATTTTTTGAATATGATTTTTGGACAATTTATTCTATACTTTTAGAAGAATTAAGCTACTCTACCAGGCCTTTAAAAGGCCTGGTAGAGTGGTTGTCTCTCATTAAAAAAAGGGTAAAGCCATTTGTACCATGGCTTTTACACGCTAGGGTACACGGCCCCCCTCACAATGAGGGGGCCCGAGGTGAATTTAAAAATGGCCGGGCCCCCCCCCCATTATGAGGGGGGGCGTGGGGTCGGGTACACGGGCGTGTACCCATAGCACGGTCCTTAAAAAAACCCCCCCAAATATTTTATAATCCACCCCCCCAAGACACATTTGCTCTGCCAGGTCACGGTTCCTTTTAGAATATCAATTGCAATTATGTTCCCAGGGTTTGTCCGAAACCCTACTCACAGGATCTCACGTTGGACTAATAATTAAGAACTTCCCAATTTAGCAACTACATTAAATCATTAATGAAACAATAAACTAATAAGGAAATTTCACTATTAGCCCTAAACTCTTGTTTCAATAGCAAGTTACTGTTCAAACTTTAAAAAAAGAGCAAATTGATCTTTAATCTTCCAATGAGGTGACACAATTTAGAATTCACCTCGTATAAAAAAAATTGATAAAAATCTTAGTCTCAAAAACTATTCCTACATTTTCAATATTCACTAACGTGTGAATATCATATGTTATAGGTCGATTTTGCTTCTCTCGTTGATTGGCGTTTAGCCCTTGTTCTATATATTCATTTTTAATCACACATTCACAGAATACAAATATTCTGTACATAAATTCAAAATTTATCCTATTTTTTAACCATACATTCTTCTAAACATTACTATTCAAAATATTATTTTGACCAAATAATGACTCTAAAAAATGGGCTTAGAAATTTGAAGCGAGAATGTCCTTACGAGGGTCACATTACAAGTTATTGCAAATTTGGATGATTTCCGACTTCCCATTATTAGATGATTTATGCTGAAAGTACAGGAAAATGTGTACAGAAATTCAACAGATTTTTGAATTTTCAGACATATGGTGCAGGCCCCACATATAAAATATTGAAAAAAAAAATGTTTCCCGCCCATGAATGTGTGTATTCGGTAAGTACTGATAACTCGGTTGTTATTAGATATGGATGATGCTTATACAACAAATGATTGAGATCAAACTTGCTATATTTTACAAGTTAAGAATCAACTTGTTAATGAGACAATACATTAGGGACCCAAGAGTGAACTTTTTCCTAAACTAGATTAGAAAACACACAGATTAAGATAGTTATTGTCTGAATCTCTCTCTCCATGTTCTTCGAATCTACCATCTAAACTCTCCACCGACAGAAAATTTTCCCATTTTTATAGAAACCCCATCTCATTTTGGTAAATTGACCCAGATTACATTTTCCTTCAGTAATCCCTCAAATATTTCTCTTTGTTATGGATGCAAGTAAATACACAATTATATTCTTAGATTAATTATTCCTTTTAATCCCTTGAAAAAATTCTTGATATCCAGCTATATATTCGCCACCGCGAATCGGGTTTTTAGCTGGACGCCCATTATGCTAGATCGGGTCCTCAGCCCCCGCCGTGTGCGGCAATTTCAGAGGCTTATACGCAATGGGAAGCTTACACTTCTTTGCCTTTTCCTTACAGTAATTGTTTTGCGCGGAAATCTGGGCGCCGGAAAATTTGGCACGCCGGAAAAGGACCTTGACGAGATCCGGGAAACGTTTTCTTACATCCGCCGGCGGTCGGAACCCCGCCGCGTGCTGGAAGAGGCGGAGACTGTTAAAAAATCCAGTTCGGCAACTGATAGTAGGGAAAATGGGAGTAACAATTATGCAGAATTTGATATAAGAAAGATCTTGAAGGACGAAGATGATGGGATTGAAGAATTTAAGAGTGATCCTTCGCAGCCGTACAGCCTCGGTCCAAAGATTTCAGATTGGGATCAACAAAGAGGTGAGTGGTTGAAAAACAACCCAAATTTTCCGAATTTTATTGCTCCTAATAAGCCCAGAGTGTTGTTAGTTACTGGGTCATCCCCGAAGCCATGTGAGAATCCTGTGGGGGATCATTACTTGTTGAAGTCTATAAAGAATAAAATTGATTATTGTAGGCTACATGGTATTGAGATTTTTTATAATATGGCTTTGCTTGATGCGGAAATGGCGGGGTTTTGGGCGAAACTACCTTTGATTAGGAAGCTGCTGTTGTCGCATCCGGAGGTGGAATTCTTGTGGTGGATGGATAGTGATGCGATGTTCACGGACATGGTGTTTGAGTTGCCATGGGAGAGGTATAAAGATCATAATTTTGTGATGCACGGGTGGAATGAGATGGTTTACGATCAAAAGAACTGGATTGGATTGAATACGGGGAGTTTCTTGCTGAGGAATTGCCAATGGTCTTTAGATATTCTCGATACTTGGGCACCAATGGGGCCGAAAGGCAAGATTAGGGAGGAGGCTGGTAAACTCTTGACTCGGGAGCTTAAGGATCGGCCAGTTTTCGAAGCTGATGATCAGTCTGCAATGGTGTATATATTGGCAACTCAGAAGGATAAGTGGGGTGATAAAGTTTATCTCGAGAATGCATATTATTTGCACGGTTATTGGGGCATTTTGGTGGACCGGTATGAGGAAATGATCGATAATTATCATCCTGGCCTTGGCGATCATCGGTGGCCACTTGTTACTCACTTTGTGGGTTGCAAGCCTTGTGGGAAGTTTGGTGACTATCCAGTTGAGAGGTGCTTGAAGCAGATGAATCGTGCATTTAACATGGGGGATAATCAGATTCTGCAGATGTACGGGTTCACTCATAAAACACTTGCTAGTAAGAGAGTGAAGAGAACAAGGAATGAAACGAGCAATCCCTTAGAAGTGCAAGATGAGCATGGGTTGCTTCACTCTTCATTTAAAGCTGTGAAGGTATCATCTTCTTGAATACACACATAATCTGAACTCTTATTTATAATTCATATCATTTTGTAACCTGTTGTTATTTATTGTGGTTGTTTTGGATGGCAATTTTTCTGTCACATAGTTTTAAAGTTTCAATTTGCAACTTGTTACTTCTATTACTTTACATAATTTTCAATGAAGAGGTACAGACGCACAGTCCAATTATTCATGCATTTGTTCTATATGATGTTATGTTTAATCAGTTAAAATCGTATGGCATAGAATGAAAATCGCAGATGAGTTTGTATATGATGATCTTCTAGATAGGCGAGTTAATATAAATATATCATAAGTACAGTTCTTTATCTACCAGTCCCTTGAATAATGGTCATGGATGAATATTATATACTTGTAGCATGTTTGGTAAGATAGATTAGACAGTATTTGACTATATTAAGCCCCTGTTTGGTAACGTTAAATTTTTTGATTAAAATCATAGTCATAGTCAACAATTAATTTCAACTACACATTTCATAGAACTCACAATTTTTCAACCACTTGTTCCATTAACTTTCATTAAAGTCTGCTAAAAGTATGATTTTATCTCTACCAAGCAGAGGCTAAATAAGTAGGTTTCATGTCCACTACGGTAAAATGTTGTGTACCAAACATGCAGCTGTTATCGACTTTTATTCTATTGGCCTTGCTGCAATGGACTAGGTTGATTGTGGTCATCCTAGTTTATCAATTATATGGTCATATCGACTTTGGGTAACATATCGAGTTTCTTCTTAGTTGAGCTCGAATCCTGTGGAAGTGTTGGGTTGAGAACTTAATACAGCTGGTATAATTGAAGATTGATATTTCATATAGTTACATTCACCTGCATTGCATTAATATTTAGATGTATTTGTATTCAGATTTTCCGGTTCAAAATCTGTATTTACATTATCTCAAGTTCCTGAATGTTAAATATTTAAGAATTTCTGTTTCTTGGTTGCAAGTTTCTTCAACCATTGAATACTGAATCGGAAGTTATATCTTAAGTGCTTGCTTTAATGCTCTTCGGCAAATATAGAAACTGCTGGTTAAGTATATCTTGTTTGATGTGGGTTGGCATTCTTTTTCATAATTTGAGTCCAAGAGTTGCTAATGATGTAATAAAATAATTAGACAGTCTCTACGTGAGTGAGTTTTTGTGCCCAAAGAAAGTAACTTTGAAACGTGTCTGGGAAAAAAGTAACTTAAATGTTACTCATAAGCTTACCCAAAGTGCTGTTGGATCCTTCTAGTTTTTTAATTAAAATGTGATCTACGAGTCTCGACTTTGAGTTAGCTTACTGAGTTTTCATTTTAGTTGAGTTTGAATCACGCGGAACTATTGGCATGAGAAATCAACAAACTGGTAGAATTGAAGATCGAGATATTACCAATGTCATTAGATTCACCTGCAAGATATTAAGAGAAGTAACACAATCCTTTATAAGTTGGTTTATGTTTACATCTTTATTTGATGTGAAATTATATCACTTAACATGCTCCCGCAAGATAGTGGCTCGTTTGAGCAAACCAATTTTGAAATCCGTATGCTTACTTCTGGAGTCTTAATCAGATCGAATTGCTCGTTAGAGTTTAATAATCTCTGATACCAACGGAGATGAGCATGTTGACCGAATTGAAACAAAATTAGTTAAAAATAAGCAGGATTAAACAGTGTTAATTTCTTTCTTTTTCTTAAAAAAAAAAGATTGGGTTACTTCTCTTAATAAGATTGACATTTTAAGATGGAACCACGATTCTTAACATGGTATCAGAGTCCATTAAGCTCTAACGAGCAATTCAATCCGGTTAAGACTCCAAAAATGAGCATAGGGATTTTAAGATTGGTCTGCTCAAACGAGCCACCATCTTGCGATGGCATGTTAATGGATATAATCCCACATCGAATAAAGATGTAAACATAAACCAACTTATAAAAGATTGTGTTACTTCTCTTAATAAGGTTGATATTTTAAGATGGAACCTCAAATCTTAATTGGATATAGGTAAATTTAGATTTCAAGTTTGCCCCCTTCAAAATCTTTATTTACATAATATAGAGTTATAAAATGCCGAATATTTAAGAATTTCTATTTCTTGGGTGCAAGTCTTCTTCGAAAGTTGATTACTGCAATCGGAAGTTGCTTCCTACATGCTCGTTTTAATGCTCAGTAGCAAATATAGAAACTGCTGGTGAAGTGCTCTTTTTTAACTGGACTTGTTACTCCTTGTCACTGATTTGGATAGATATTCTTTTTTGGAATTTGTCACTATTGTGAGGCGAGGAGGGTATGCGCCGAAATTAATGGCACAACAATTAATATTGTGTTTCTCTTTCAGGGTGAACGAAGTGAGATGAACTAATACTGACTGTACTACATGTACATAATATGTTTACATACACATGATGTGACGAGATATGATTTAGTCAGAATTTCTTCAATCAAATAAAAAAAAAAAATCCCCCCCCCCCACCCCTTCATCTCTATATCTTCAATTCTAGGACCCCCCCAACTTCAAACGGCTGGCTCCGCCCCTAATACGTATATAATATTTTATTATGTGAATGTGTGGTTGAAATGGTCTTGTAGCAAACCAAAAATAAAGTAATGAATGTGCTGAATATCTCCACCAAAAAGTAAAGTTGTTGCAAGCAACTAGCACATAATTACATATTCATGCATAATAAAGTATATTTTTATAAGAACAAAAGATAAATGAGTAATGTTATCCTCGATGATTTTCCCTTTTCTATCGTGCTTGGATGTGACTATGAAAAAACGCGATAAGGATTCTAATTATCTTGTTTAAAATATTAAATTACTAAAAAAGAGACAAATTTATTTATTAAAATTGTGTTTGCAACATTCCGCTACACTACCGACATATAATATAACAACATTACAATGAAGGCCCCAGACCTTTCAAAATAGTGCATATAACACTCAAAACTTTAAATTATAACAAATAGACTCCAAACTTTTCAAGCTGTGCAGTAAAAGTACATTTGGATGGTTTTCGTCCAAAAATTTGTTATTGGACCAAAATTCAAGAGGTTTTACTATAGTTTCACCAATTAAAATAAGGCAATTTACATCGAAGATCCCAATTTTTTCAAAAATATATCATGTGATCCCAATCCTATAATAAATGTGCACCGAAAAGGCCTCTAACTATTTCCATTCAAAACTTCGTCAATTGTCCAAAAGTCAAGTATCTCGTCTTCATTTGACAAATTTTAGAAAGAGAAAAATGATTTTTTAACATTTAATTAATTAAATACTTGACTTTTGATCAACTAATGAATTTTTGAATGAAAACGGTTTAGAGGTCATTCTATCGCATAGTTTTGAAAGGTTTGGAGGTATCAGATACGATTTAAAGGTTCGTGGTGCTATCTGCAGTATTCTGAAAGGTAGGACATCAAGTGGAAATTCTCCTAATAATAATAATATACAACTATTTTTTTTAATTAACTATGTCTCAATATATTAAATTTTATAGTAAATATGATGATATTTTTGTCTAGTTTATTTTACGTAGTATACAAGACATGTACAAAATATAACTGTCACGTGATTTCTTTTCTTAGATTGGACTTTGGTAAATGACTTCATATACAAGAAATACATACACTAGAATGTGAAGATCTTTACGCTATCAATTGTGTAAAATGCAGCATTAAATTTATCACGCCTCCTTTTTTCTAAACAAAGAAAGCAATTAGTTTCAATTAACCACGTCTCCCTTTTTTTTTTTTCAAGATAATATTGTTATTGATTTCACTATGTGAATTATTAAGTCCCAACATACACATTTTTGTGGACGAAATAATGATTTCTTCTCACGAAAAACAACCTAATAACATAAAATGTTCAATTTTGACTCGATTATTGAAACAGAACCGATTAAAACCTGCTCAGCGATAACAATTAATTTTAATAACACATTACATGACATCCACAATTACTATATACTTTTCTACCCTTTTTTGTCAAAGTCATCTTTATTAGATCTCCCAAACAAACGCTTAAGAATTAAACTAGTTGTACATTCTTTTTGTACAACTAGTTGGCATCCATCGATGTGTCAAAATCATGGGTATTAATTTGAATAAGTGTTATTCAATTAATTGTCATGATTTTGACACATCGTGAATGCCAAACTTAATGTACAAAATGAAGGTACATGTAGCAGCTCCAAACACTTAATTGCTCAAGCCAAAGAATAAGGTATTGAACAAAATCCTGTAATTCCAGATGTACTTTTTTCAATTGATTGACTAAGCCCCATTTTGACACGGATTAAAATCTAGATTTTAATATAAGTCAAAGTCAATAATGAATTTCAATCACATATTTCATGAGATTCATAATCTTTCAATCATATATTTCATCAGCTTTTATCAAAATCTGTGTATCGGAGTGTAAATTTCGATGTACATTTTCTTCACCAACCAATGATGAAATGACACTTGGGCATTATGTATATCGGATGAAAACCCTTATGTACATGTAGAATAATTCTTTTTCGTTTGGCTAAAAATATGGTTATTAGTAGATTTGATAAAAAAAAAAATAATATATAATTAAAAAATTGATAAAATGTGTGGATCTCATAAGAATGTATGATTAAAAATGAGTTAAGGCTCTGTTTGGTCCACATTATTTTTTTCATTCTCATTATTCTACTCATTTTCAACCACACATTCTTTAATAAAATAATATTTTCCATCACATCAATAACTTTCCTTTTTTTTGTCAACCACATATTCCTTATTACATCAACAGTAAAAATGCATTCTTACCTTTAAAATGTGCACCAAACGGGGGCTAAAAGGAGTCTATAAAAGTTTTTTAAAGTCTCAATTAAATATTAAGTCATTCGTACCCGGGTGTTTACACCCCGGGTTACCCGACCCCACCGCCCCCCTCACAATGAGGTGCGGCCCGAGGCGAATTAAATAATCGGCGGGCCCCCCATTGTGAGGG
>CAIGRT010118370.1:0-30496 GCA_903798405.1 Fraxinus platypoda | reverse complement strand
AACTCTAAAAATAACAAAAGATATCACAAAAGAGAGTTTTAACTAAAATAGAAGATTACGCGAAATTTGAAAAATTCTCCACCGAATATACTATGCAGTCGCATAGATCATCTGAACTCCTCTACTATGGGTACTTTAAAGGGACATGCAGTCGGCATGTGACCGCATGCTTTGAACAATTATGCGGTCGCATAGTTGTTCCTTCCAGCTTCTCCGTCCATTGCTTGAATCAAGTTACTCCACTTCGTTTCATTTATCATGCCCAACATGAAACATGTCCCTTTGCTTGTCTAATCAATGTTCGTCTATCGTGGCTTGAGCAAGCAGTTTCATTGTTTCTTTGACCTGCTTCGCTCGCGACCTAGACATAGACCCTTCTTCAACGATCAATGGATTCTGGACTTGCCCTCGTATCATGAATCACATCACCTATAAGAGGTGAGTTGATCGGTATGTGGATGTCAGAATGGATAGGCCGGAATGGTGGTGCTGCAATGTATATCCTTCTCGATTTAGGGAACCTCAAGGCTCATGGGTAGAGTGTGATGGCGGGATGATGTCGTCGTCGTTGGTTGTAAAGTTCGATGGCATAAGTAGCGACATAGTAGAGTTAGTTGAAGGTGGCGGCATGGGTATGGTTGAAGGTGGGAAGAAGATGAGGTGGGGGTGGGGGACAGAAAAATAAAGTTTTAAAGATTTGGGATTGTGTGAGGCACATATAAAAAAATTGAGCATAATTTGCAAGAAAATAAAAAGTTTCGACTGCAGCTACAATTATTCCTTTTTAATTTTGGCAATTTTTATTTTTTTAACGATTAAACTAACAAAAATGGACGGTATGAAGGTTTTCCGCACCTAAAAGGTTATATTTCGCACTAAAGATTTCAAGTAGGGACATTTTCTGTTATTTCCAATAAGTTGAGGGGTTTTTCACACAATATCTAATAGGTAGGGGTTTTCTGCTATAACTATTAAGCCTAAAATAAAAGTTACTATTAAAATAAGTAACTTATTGAGTTCAAGAAGTAAATATTTTTTTATTTTAACTTTCTAGTTGACCACTTATTTATTTACTTTTATGCTTAATTTAGTTTTTATTTTTAAATCCATTTAAGCTTCCATTTGATCCCCATTATTTGATGTTATAATTTTTGTAATAGTATTTTTTTTTGGAGAATGTGTGGTTGAAAAAGAAGGATAATTTTTTGGTTTATGTGTAATATTATTTTATTGGGGAATGTGTTGTTAAAAAGACCTCCAAACCGCCCTACTAAAAAGTTCGCAAGTAAGGGTGTACGTATCCCAAGTGAGCCAAGAGGTTCAGAGTGGGAGTAGATCAGAACACCTACCTTTCCAACTAAGGAAGCCGATTCTCGTTCTTTGAACCAACCTATGATCGAAAATAAAAATGAGTTCATCACTCTTTTTCACATACGCCGGGAGAAAAGGTTACGATAGCAAGCCCTTCCCTGGTCGGATACCCGATTACTCAAGGTCTATTATGGCCAGAGCGAATCGAGTTTGTTTCCATTATACGAAAAGAATGATGCATTCTCTTGTATGGATGAAATGAAATTCAGGAGGACTGTGTCCTCTTCTTTAAAAGAGCTATCAGCAGAACAAAAACAAATGTTCTCCTCTGAGTTAGAGGCAACTTTTGAAAAACCACTTTGTAGAGGGCAGGTATCACGCTCAAGAGAGAGAAAAATATATTTTTAAATTTAATGGGGGCCAAATGGAGGCTAAATAAGTTACACTTTTTCTTCTTTATAAGCAAAAATGTAAAAATTTTGACCAAAAAAATTACTAAGCCCATGTTTGGACTCCGCTGACATAAAAAAATGACTTTGTCACTTTTGTCAACTTAATTGAGAATTTGAAAGAGGTAATCTGGGCTAAAATATTACCGAAGTAATAAGAAGAGGGTGTCTTTGTATTAAATGGAGAGATTTTGAGGTGTGTTCATACAATGGTTGAGTTCTGTCTCCATAGGAGACCCTTACAATTCCATTTATAGCATGAAATTGGCAAATTAATATGTTTTTTCAATCAAATTAGCTACAATGTCGATCTGAACGTGCGTACCGCTGACCTAATTTTGATTGTCTGTTGATGTCGACTTCCATGTGCCATGACAGAGCTGATGTGGGAAGTAATCATTACAAAATTGTGAATGGTCACAATTTAGGGTGCCCATGATGTTTGCCACGTGCCTTGAAGTGATTGTATTAGATAAATGTGTGATGTTAGCCTTGGAGTGAGGGAAATCAGAATGTAATAATGATGTTCCCCCAAATGACGGTGGCGGTTCATTCCTTTTGGAGATAAGCTGATTTGTGCTGAGCTGAAAGTGGTACTAAACTGAGCTGAACTAAATTGGGAATTCCCTCCTAACACGATGACCTTATTTTGAAATTTAAACTCAACTTAAACCGGTTTTAATTACTTTGATGAACTATATTATTGACGGAGTTCAACAAGGTAAATTGCTGAAATATTAGAAAAAAAGAGAGAAATTTGTATTAGAAAGAAAGCTTGTAGAATATGTTTTATATGTCCTCCCCTCCTTCCATTAAAGAACCATTTAGTCATATTTATAGGCTCCAAAATCAGCCAATTGACCTAAAAAATAAGTTATCTACAATGCATTTCTTGAATTGTGTGCCACTGTCCATGCATTTCTTGAATTGTGTGCTATTGTCCCTATCTTTGTGCCATGTGTTGTTATGGGAATGGTCATAGAAGAATCAACGAAGTCATGGATAAGATATAAGTGGCAATAAAACAATGATGATGTTTTCTAATTGACGGCGGATATGGCCGAACTGACCTTACATGGACGAGCTGATCTAACTTGGTAGAGCTCATAAGTTGAACCGACTTGATGATCTTTTGGCTCATCCTCTTTGAAGTGACCACAGAAGATTCACAAGCTCTCGTTCTCAAATTAAAGTAAGTTCGAGTTGGTTTTGTGAGTTTGGATGCCAACAGACTCTTAATTCCAAAATATATTTTTCTTTATCTTATTTTTAACCACACATTATTCAAAAAATACTATTTCAAAACTCATTTTTTTACTCAAAATGGGGCTCAAACAAGGGCCAAGTAACTTTTTAAGGGATTTAAGCTGTTATATTTTTAAGGGATTTAAGCTTCTATTTTTACAACTTATTTATTTAGGCAATAAATTTACTTCTATCAAATGTTTAAAGCTTAGCCAAACATACCCTTACGTTGATATGAATATGGACGTTAAGTAGAGAGGGGGAACCACAGTAGACACCCGCGTGATGAAATTTCCACACTCATTTCACAGCTAAATTCTTTGAATTCCCATGGAAATCACCCATTTACACCTATCAAATTTTCCATAAATTATTATGCAGATCAATTTTACGACTATACATGCGTATATATAGTTAGGGTTTTCGAAAATCTAATTTTAGATGGCAACATCTTCCTCAGTACCAATTCAGTGGATCCCCGAAGATGACCTCTTGTTGAAAAACGCTGTTGAGGTACAATTTTTAGCACATAGGCTACATTCTTGTGCTTAATTATGATTTGGCGTCGAATTTGCATCAAATTCGTGAATATTGGGGTTTTCAGCATTTATTATTATTATTATTATTATTATTATTATTATATATAATTTCATGTCAATTGCGAGTTTTTGGAACTCTGTTGCTTGATTTTACTGATGCAAGATCCTTAATGAATTAGTAAATTAATGTCATATACTAGTGATATTTAAACATTTTCACTGTGAGTCATGTAATTGAGTATTTTATGATTGGATGCATTGTTATATAAGATTATAGTATCTTTTAGTATTTTTTGTCTCTTTCTCATAGAAATGAGTACCCATTAATCATTTTTGGTTCAGTAAGTCCAGATTTAAAATGTTTAGATCATACAATATGCGGGCATGAAGATAAGTTGACAATACCAATGCTTGAGCTTTTTAAAAGTGCCCAACCAGCAAAAAGACAATATTTATGAAATTATTTGAAGACGATTGTAGTGTTGCCATTTTAGTTCTGCCCACTTGTTTGTTTCTATAAATGAAGTCCCAAGTATGCACAACCTCCATACATTGTTTGCAAGGTTCTTAGGATGCTTCTATACGAAGTGAGTTGGATTTACACATGGTGGACATAATTTCTATGTGGATTGAACGTCACTACTAAAGAAAGCATAGATAGTAGCTTCAGGTTGAAAGCAACAGGTCAGCATACCTATTGTATTGCATATAGTGCATTTAGAGTGGAAACTCTTGCCAAGTCTCATCACGCTTGGATAGCTTTCTGAGCAATAAAAGAGCTGCCACTTTCGTTGGATGGGCATGATTCATATATCTCTTGATAGACTTTTCCTTTATGTGATTTTTTCTCGTTTTAACATTTGAAAGCATGTGAAAAGCAGATCTGGCAGTGAATAGTTCAATCATGCACCTTGAATTTTATTCTGTAAGAAAATGATTATTGGACCTTATTCCACTTGGCATGTTTGGAGCATTTTTAATCTCCCTTCGATCCATGGAAAATTGGTGAAAGAAAAGGATGCAGGAAGTGATTGTGAGTATTTTGTATTTGCAGCTGACATGAAAGTGTAGTTGCCACTGTTAGTTTTATTTCTGTCTCAAAGTAAAGAAATTATTGCAGAACTTCCATTACTTCTCCCTTTATGTGCTTCCATTGTGGAATGCCATGTTCTGTTTAATAGAATAATGTTCTCTATTGCAGGCTGGTGCGTCATTGGAAGCACTTGCTAAAGGTGCAGTTCAATTTTCTCGCAGATTTACCTTTAAAGAACTGCAAGACAGATGGCATTCTCTTCTCTATGATCCTGATATTTCAACCCAAGCTTCTGCCCGCATGTTTGAGATTGAGATCTCTGGCTTCAACTCTTCATCAAAGTTAACTAGATTGGAGAACAACTTCAAAGGCAATAAAGAGGTTCCATGGAAGAGGAAACGTGAAAGCATTCGCAGGCATTACTATGCCATGCGGAAAAAAATTCGCAGCGAATTGTTCGGTAACATTGATCTAGGTTTTTTCGAACCCGATCTTCATGACTGCAGTGGGCAGGCTGCTGCTTTTCAGAAGCATGGGGTACTTGATGGTAAAAATCCTCAGGGTGGAAATTGTTCAGATAATATAGGGCTTCATGAAGAACATTTGGATATTCTATGCCGGGCCTTTCCAGATATTACTGTGTCTTCTAATGCAACTATTATATCTCACTCTGAATGTCCAAATCCAATTAAAGATAAATGCCCAACTGAAATCGTGAGAAGATATGGGTTTGATGAAAATGCATCAACCTCAATAACACAAGGTGAAAGTGAGTTTTTCGAGGCTAACATCAAAAGTAAGAAAAGTCTTCCAGTAGTGCCATCTGGAAGAGAATTTATTGGATGTTCAGAGACAAAACACTTGCCTCCCTTCAATTCAACAAATGAAGACCTCCATAATGATCATGTTAAATTAGAAGGTAGGCAAAAATTCAACCCCTCTAACACAGATGACATTGCCCCATTTTGCACAATGAGGCTTCCATCTCACCAGCCTAATTTGCACACCTGGAAAAAAATGCGAGATGTTTCTGCTTCTCTTATGCCAGTTAGTGTAAGCCAGAGAGATACAGCTCAGGTTGCTGTAGAGATGCTTCCTGATGATGGTGAGGGTAAAATAAGTTCGTCAACATACACAGTCGTACATTCAGGGTCTTTACTGAGTGTGAGATGCAGTAATTCTGATGTCATCAATTCATCAACTGTGTTAGAGAGCGAATTTGCAGACCCTGATTCACTATTGAACCTTTCAAATGAAGAAGAGATACTCTTGGTGGACGTGGATGAGAAACATGCAACGGATAAATCTTATATTGATAATAAGAATTCACTTCTCTTGAACTCTCCAAATGATGTTCAAGAAGATGATAACGTTGGCAAACTCGAAGTTGCGGCTGTAATGGTTTCACAGATTTGTTCTGCATCTACTCCTAGTGGAAATCCCGTGGTGTCAGAAGTTACACCTTCCACCATTCCTAGAGAGCAGACTCATTTAGATGTTAATGCACCATCAAATTCAACTTTAAATTGTGAATTCAATGAACTTGGTGATGGAAACATATGCTGCACTTTGAACACTGAAGACACTGAAATTCCAAGCAATGATGATATATTCTTACTCATCCACCCTTCCATTTCATTTGGTTCTTCTGCAACACAACCAATTTCGACAGATTCTATGGACTTAACTTCTGCTGCTCATCAAAAGGATAACGAACGAGCAGTGAACTTGTTGAGAAAAGTAAATCATTCTGCAGAAGCTTTTGCATGGTCTCACAAGGTCGAACCACAGAATGTGTTAGAACCATGTCCTTACCACCCACTTGTTGGTCGTTCAGCTAAAAATGAGCTGCTTGATTTTAAACCTCATGCCTTGCTTCCTGAATGTGCCACCAGATCTTTTGCTGATTCTGGTAAAGGCAAATCATTGCATGCATTTCAAACAGTATCCAGTGATAGACTGCTACTGAAAGATGTTGAAGGAGTTGGTACAAGGGTACTTATCTTCATTTTGTTCTATTAATTCTTTCCAAAATCAGATTACTCGAGGATGTGATCACATTACTATGTCTAAAATTTTTTGTTCATTAACAGGTTGGAGACAGGGCATCAACAGTCATGGTGCCACAATATACAGAAGCAGGTTCTGGCATAACTGTAGTTCCAGAAGATAGGGATGACCCCTCGATGTCTGATCTGGAAGACTCTCTGATTGATGATGATGTGCCTTATTTTTCTGATGTTGAAGCTATGGTATATGTTCTGATCCTAGTTGTTGTTGGGTTCTGATCTTGTCTAATAATTTACAAACTAAAATTTCCCTCTCTTGATTGTTTTAATATTATCTTCCAGATACTTGATATGGACTTACATCCATTTGATCAAGACTCTAATATGACTTGGCAAGGTAATACCAATTTACTTTGTTGTTCATTTTGCAAATGGCTGCTCACATATAGGGATGATTGCTTATTACACCAGAATCTACAAAATTTTAGATATTAGAAATATTTGGGTTTCTTTTTCCCCCTAATTTTTGACCGTACTTGTGCATTCTAAAGATAATACTGGGTTCATATGTCTTCATTTTAATTCCTTTAAAAAGTACTTCAAGCAACGTCCATGTGTTTTGATGCATTTCTCTTTTAAAATAAACTAAACAATTTTAGGAATAAAACTTTGAAATAAGTATATGACAGAGTATAAACAGCCTTGCATACCTTAGCATGAAGAATTTGTGATAGATCATCATAACCAGCAACTGAAGACTAAGATGCTCGGACTCGGGTACGGATATCAGGTAGGGGAACGTATCTAAGTGTCGGATATTTTATTTTCTAAAATGTAGGATACATGGACATAGTTAAAAAGAGTTCAAATTTTGGACACGGGTTCGCCTTTCAAACTTCAATTTTTTTACTAATTCAAAATCAATTAATCACAAAGAAGGAAATAGGTATTGAATAAGGGGTTAAGACGAATAAAATAGAATTTTAGGGTTCAGTTTTCAATTATGAGAATTACTCAATGTTTTATAAAATAGAATATGAGGGATTTGATTGCAATTTTGATTTAGTGGAGCATTAAGTAGCACTATATGAAACCCATTTCATTTTATACAAATAAAATCTTAAATCACCGATACAGAGAGAGAGAAGAAAATGGAAAGAAAAAAGAAAAAGGGAAAACTTAGCACCGCTACCTTTCTCCACCCTCTCAGCTGGGACTCTAGGTTTAAAGAAAGCAAAAAGGGGAAAGAAGAAAAGGGAAAAAAAAAAGTAAAAACGACGAAGTGTCTGGTTGAAATTTGGAGGATTCGGCACATATCTCATACCCATGTCGTGTCGTGTCTGACACGAGTACTTCGACTATTTCAAAAAGTCCGAGCATCAGAGACTGAAGAAGCATCTTAATGAATGGACATGAGCATCTCTTCAATAAGTTGTATATTTTTTTTTTATCAATTATGCTGCTTACAATAATTTAGGCCATTTTTATTTCTTACTGTCCAGTTCCAAGTTACCAGTATGATGGCACTAAAAGGACAATCATAAGGTTGGAACAATGTGCTCGCTCCTCTTTGCATAGGGTCGTTACATCTCAAGGAGCCCTTGCTATCTTATATGGCCGCCATCTTACGCACTATATCAGAAAGCCCAAGGTACGTTATCCATTTATTGACTTTCTAAATTTCTTTTTAAATTTCAATTGTAATACATGCCAGAATAATGAGCTTTTTTGCGTTGTCATTTCTTATACTTTTCGCACTTCCTATTGTTTATTTGAAAGGAACTCACTGCTGTATAGTTGGTGATTATAATTATCCTTGGATGTTTGGTGAAATCTTGCAAGCGTAGTGGACCGTTGACAAGTAATAATGTAGTGAGTAAAAGCATCGTCCTACAAGGAATAAATCTTAAATTGAATAGTATTAATTTGTTATCAAATTCGAATATAAATTTAACAAAAGAGATTTACGTGTTTATATCCAAACTTTTAAGTTGGTTTTGAATTTAATATGAGATTTATGTGTTGGAAATTCGAATCCACCTATTATTATTATTATTATTATTATCATCATATTTCCAATTCTCGACCTATGTAATCTAGTGTGATTTGTATAGTTTTGACAATCCATAAATCAATTTTATTTAACTATCTCTCCCAAGGTAAGTTTAACCTATTTTAAGCACGAATTTGTTATATTTTTATTCTGAATTCATATGTAAAGTAATGCATTAAATCTCACGATTATTTATATGATTGCAGACATCATCATATTATTCCTAACATCTATTGTTTGTGTTGAAAGCAAAGTTCTAAACCTATCGTGAACCTCTCGAAAATACAATAAGTAACTAATAATCTAAATTGTTTGTAAGCATTGAAATAATCCAACAAGACATATAAGATCAATCAATAATACAAATTAACTAAATTACTTAGTTTTTGAATTAAAAATAATCAACAAAAGGTTTCATCTTCATTTAAAACAAAAAAGATCTAGCCTAGCATGTTTCTGATGAATATTGGCTTGGGCACGAGGCTCTCCAACACAAAAGTGATAGGCATGTTTACAATGAATATCTTCATCCAACACAAAAAAGATGGATTTAGGTTCTCCTAAAGCTGACAATACATATGATATAACGGCTTGAGTATGAGGTTCAGATCATTACAAACTCATTCCTTCTTAATGTAAAACTTAAATCCCGAGCATAATGAATATCAATTCTACACGGATAAGCATAAATTAATCAATTTTTGTAATGTAACTGTGAAGTTAGGATGTCGAATCCAAATGGATTGAAAATCAAGTTCTTACTAAGTACTATAATGAGAATAGCCCTTACTTTATCTAGACGGTCGAATTAAAGAATCAATGTTTTTAACTAATTATACAGTGACAATTTTTACTAAATCAACAATTGAAAACAAGTTTTAAGGATTAAGTAATATGAGAAGAGTTTAAGGTTTTGATTTCATCTATCAATTATGTTTCTTAATTTTTTAGTTATATCCAATTGATTTTTTCAAGTTTATAAGTAAGAACCCTAATGTAATTCTACTCCCCTCTTTCGAGTGCCGAGTAAAAATTATTCCTAGAATTCAATTCCATTATCTCTAATCCGAATTAAAAATCTAAATATTATCAAGTCAAAGGGTTTATAATTTCTCTTGAAACCATAAAATCTAGGTTATGTTATTCTATGATTACGTTTAAGGTTCCCTCTCTCGAGTGTCGAAACTTAAACAATCAAATCATTTAATCAATGGCCAGTTAATTGAAAGCATTAAGAATAAACAACATAAATAAACTTTAATGGAAAACCTTAAAGAAAGAACTAAAAATTATCAAAAGAGTCTCAGGTATAGATTACATCAAATCCTAGATAGAAGAATTAGTTCATTATGGATGAAAGAGAAACTATCAAATTCATAATAAAAACACGGAGAAGAAAAAGATAAAACTGATTTGGAGTTGAATCGACGTTCTTCGCGTTGTTGCCTTCAATCTCTTTCTTGATATCTTACTTTTGCCTCGTTGAATTTCTTCTTAAAAAGTGGCCTCTAGGGTGGTATTTATGCATTGTTGAAGTCCTTCAATGAGTTGGAGTGGAATTGAGCCTTTAAAAGATGAATTAGAATTCAAACCCTAGCTGAAACGACGATCGACGCCCAAATTGGGAACCTGAGTGACGCGATTCTAGGTTAGGCTAGCGCTTGGGTGCTTGGACCCACTTCTGGGAAAAAATAGCAACGTGGCACCTACGCGCTCTCCTAGCTTCGATTGCTCTGCACAACCTTTATTATTTTTGTCATACATTTCTTCCGATATCCAATTGAGGCAATTCAAATTGCGTTGGATATAACTTAAAGGGCTATAACTTTATTAGAAATAGCTTTTTCCAATTTGAATATTTACTATGTCAAAAATGTGCCTCAACCTCCTGCTAAAAATTTGGAACATACTTGTGCGGTTGAAAATTGATTTTTGAAAATATTTTAATATACTTGTGTGGTTGAAAATTGATTTTGAAAATATTTTGATCATATTTCAGTCCTTTTTGACCTCTAATTGCATCCGATTGATTTCTCACAATCTTCAATTATCGTTTTGTAGTCTAAATCAATTATTGAACAGTTGCAATTGGGTCCTCAAACTTTGGATTTCACAAGTTTTCGTCGTTATTCACTTTTTCTTTCAATTTAGCCTCCAACATCGAGTTTCACCAAATCAACATCAATTTTTCCTTAATTTATGCCAACATCACTTTTTCATCAAGTTTTACACCATTTATACCAATTCACCCAACCTATAAAACAACACGAAAACACAACTCAAAACGTTCTAAAACTCTAAGAATCATATGAACTATCAAGATTAAGTAGCATTAATATGATGAGTGAAGCACACTCATCATTGACCCTCAAACTTAATACTTTGCTAGTCCTCGAGCAAACACAAAGAAAAAGAAAAGAACTAATGAAAGCACACAAATAAAACTAAACATTTCGACTCAAATAAAACAAGTTAAGTAAGAAAGCTTGCCTTTTTGGCTCAGAATTGAAAACATTATATCAAATTTACGAACTGCTTCAAAATCATAATGCTAAAGCCAAATTATCACCTATCCATGCAAAACGGTTGTGTGAAGAATCAAGTGCAACGCTGTACATTCACAAATTGGTTCAATTCCCGATCTCATTAGTCAAATATATCATTTCTTCACTCGTGAGATTAACGTACCCCCAAACTTATTTTCTTTTATTCTCTTCCCAGGGTGTATTCTAATGTTGACTTTCAATTTACTAATCTTTATCCTCTCTAGTTTGGTTAGATTTTACTGATTGCAGCTCAACATATCAACAAATGAGGATTCCCTTTATTTTTTGACCGCTTCAACCTCCAAGAATCAACTGAACTACTAACCCTTTAGCAAATGTCCAATTCTCTAAAACAAGTGTTTGTGACTTGAACAAGACAGTAGTCATGCACTTGTTTTTTCGAGTTTGCTGTCTTCTATTTGATGCACTAGCTTGATCCCTTTTGAGTTTTCTTTTTAGGATTTTCAATAATTGTCCTCATTGAGATAACTTATCTTCACAAGAAGACAACTTTTTCCCTTTTATGCAAAGATTAGTGCAATGCCCTTCATTAATACTCATTCTTGAAAACTGACCTTTAATTTGAGATTTTCACCCAATTTTCATCTCATTAGTTTTAGACAATCCATACAAAATTTAGCACACTCGGAATCTACATCTATCTCCATATTTCCCTACAACAGCTTAACTACCCCAAAATATCTTTAACTTAGGGTTTAAGGATGTGAAATTTAGTGGTTGTTTGTATTTAGCGTCCTTAGTCCACTACTTCAACCTATAATAAATATAAATCAACTTACTTATGTACAATGTTCACGTGCATAATAGTGTCACATTCTACATGGATAAGAAAAAAATTAACTCAAATGTCTAAAATATGGAAGAAAGAAGCGTTTCCATGACTCTATCACCCAATCAATTCTATTCTACCAAACATATAACTTATTCACAATTCATAAACTAGTACGTATTGTCAAATATATGCATTATGGTCGACAATGTTATTCAACTCATACAAGCATGCAACACAATCTTTCTTCAAAGACACATATCACACGAAGTAAAAAAAATCGCACAAGCAATTAAACAATTAAGCAGGTAGATAATTAATGTTTCGCCCCAAAACTTAAACTAAACATTGTCTCCAATGTAAAATTAAATATAAAGGAGGACTTCCAAGAGTGAATATATCAATTATTTTCATCGCTATTCGAGTCATGGTGAGGGGGAGTTAGATTGATTGAGGTGATGGATGTTGATTCTATTTTCGCCCCCAAAGTTAAGCATTGACCTACAAAATTAGCAAAAATATCAAGAAACTAAAAAAAAACACTAATATCTATATAATTAAAGAGAGAGATCTTGGGTTGCCTCCCAAAAAGCGTTTTTTTAACGTTATTAGCTTGATGCTGTCGGACTGCCTTAGGTTGGATCTTCAAGAGGCACTTCTTCAACATTTTGCTCGTCCTCTCCATAGTATTGCTTACGTCACTAGCAATTGTTTATTCATTCTTGCCCTTTAACTTCACAGCACCAAATGAAATACATTGTGAATCGTTAATGGTCTTGGCAATCGCAATTTAAGCTTATCTGGGAGCAACTTCTAACGGAGTTATAGAGAAGTACTTGTTGTCTCGCAATAAGCTTTCTTCTCCATATCTTTTGCATTAGACAATTAGCACTGAAGATCTCTTTGGATTCAACGGAGTTGAGAGGCTTCAAAAGATCTTCATTCTGGTTCTTATTACCTTCGAATGGGAAAGCTTCACGAGCCAAGATGGAATCAACCACTTTCGTGTTCCCCGTGTAACTTCGAGAAGCAGCTATTTCAATTCTTGAAGCACTAGTTGCAATATCAATCTCTGGATGGTCATCAATCAATTCTTTTTTACATATTTCTCCCAGCACTGCATCAATTGATTTGACCATATGACATGTATCGATGTCTTTAGGGAATTTCTTAGCTTGGAATATAGTGAACCTGACTTCTTCATCAACCGAAGTGTTAGCTGTCTTCCTTGTATATCAATCGGTAGAGAAATTTCTAAGAAAGGTCGACCAAGAATTAATGGTATTTCTAGAAATTTTGCAAATTGTGCATCAAACTTCTTCTTTAGGAATCTCTGTGCATGTGGTAGTGGTGGTTTCAAGATTGGTGGATTTTCTAGGAATGAGATTGAGTTAAGCTTAGGAGCTTTCTTTGTTTCCCCTGCTTAGATTTCCTGTTCTGTAACCTGCTCTGCCTCTTGTTTGGAATCCGGCGTGGAAACTACCGCCTCCTTAGGCTTGCTCTCTCCAACCTCCTTACCACTTTTCAATGTGATGGCATTGCAATGACCTCTTGGATTTACCTCGGTACCACTAGGAAACTTTCCTCTGGTTTGAGAGTTTATTGCAGTAGCTAGCTAACTAATTTGTACCTCAAGAGATTTCACTGTGGCCGCCATATTGGTCATACGAGTCTTAATGTTGTCTAGTCGTGACTCATCTTTGTTGATTCTCACCTTATTCTTTGAAATAAAAGCTCTCAAGATATCTTCCAGTGATGGCTTTCCTTCACAAGCTTGATTATTAAACCCAGGAGGAGGTTGCAGCACATTCCTATTGTTACGATATGAGAGATTTTCTTGATTTCGCATCCCTGGATGGTAGTAGTTTGATGAGTTATTTCCTTTGGGTGAAATTCCGGTCGTTTACATATTGGACTTGCTCATTCTCTATATTAGTCTCCTGGTGTGGTGTAGAAGCAGCCATAGCCGAGTCTGCTTTTTGTTGAGTTCCCTGCGTAGTCAGTGCAACTATTTGGCTAGTAAGCGATGACATTTGAGCTGCAAGGGCAGAAATGGGATCCACCTCATGAAGACCAGCAATCCTTTTTGCGCTAGAATGCTTTCTTGATCATTGATAACTGTTAGTGGCTATTTCATCCAATAAGGGATAAACATCTTCTGAAGTCTTAGACATCAAGGTACCACCAGAAGCAACATCAACTATCGTTCGTATATGATCATTCAACTCGTAAATATCTCAATCTGCATCCAATTTTGATAACCATGTTGAGGACATCTTCTAAGTAAGTCTTCGAATCTCTCCTAAGCCTCATAGAATGGTTCAAAATCAGATTATCTAAACTGCCCAATCTCACTCCGCAATTGAGCTGACTTGAAAGGGGGAAAGAATTTGATAAGGAATTTCCCTCCGAAGTGGTGATAGAGCCATACTGCAATGATTGAAATCATTCCTTTGCTTTATCCCTCAAGGAGAAAGGGAACAAATGTAGTTTGATGATGTTTTCAGTAACATCGTTCATCTTTATAGTATCACAGATCTCAGAAAAAGTAGTAAGATGAAGATTCGGATCTTCTAATGGGGATCTCCCAAACTGATTCTGTAGTACCATGCTAATCAATGTAGGCTTTAATTCAAAGTTGTTTTCAGTAGTAGTTTGACGTGTAATACCAGAGTAGTTGTCGTTGACAATTGGTCGGACATAATCTCAAATAGCTTGTTGGTTTTCGTTGGCTGCCATTGCTTCATGTTCTTTTCTTCTTATAGCCCTTGATCCCTGGAATGTTCTTTAAATTTCATGTTCAAAAGGTAGTAATTCAAAATTCTTCGATCTTCGCATAAACAACAGAAGAAAACTATTAAAAGTAGAGAGGTCTAAACTAAAATCAAGACTAATTAGTAATAATATTAGTAAATATAAAATCAATCAATTCTTGGTAGCAGTGTCAAAAACTTGTTACGCATTTTCTATACCGATTATACCGCAAGCGTACGGTTCTCAAGTTCTGTAATATAATTGCGAAGTTAGACGTCGAACGTACAGGGATTGAAAATCAAATTCTTGCTAAGCCCCTGTTTTGGTTTCGTTATTCCACAATTTAACGAGAGATAGTAATTTTTTGAAGAATGTGTGGTTAAAAAAGAAGGAAAAGTTTTTAGGTTTACACATAGGCTATGTTTGGTACCAATTCTCATTTTCAACAGTAAATCAATTCTCATTTTCAATCACACATTCTTCAATAAAATAATATTTTCTATCACATCAATAATCTTNTCATTTTCAACAGTAAATCAATTCTCATTTTCAACCACACATTCTTCAATAAAATAATATTTTCTATCACATCAATAATCTTATCTTCTTTTTCAACCACACATTTCCCATCATATCACTATTCAAAATCAATTCTTCCCCCAAAAAATCTCTACCAAACACACACATAATATTATTTTATTGAAAAATATGTGATTGATAAGAAGAGGGAAAAATGAATTTTATTTTAATGGGGGCCAACCATGAACTAAATATTATAATGAGAATAACCCTTATTTTATCTAAATGATCGAATTAAAGTATAAAAGTTTTTAAACTAATTCTAAGGTGACAATGGACTAAATCAACAATTGAAAACAAGTTTTAAGGATTAAGCAATATGAGAAGAGCCTGGGGTTTTGATTTCATCTATCAATTATGTTTCTTAATTTTCAAATTATATCCAATTGATTTTCCCAAGTTTATAAGCAAGAACCCTAATGTAATTCTAATCCCTCTCTCGATTGCCGAGTAAAAATTATTCATAAAATTCAATTCCAATATCTCTAATCCGAATAAAAAATTTAAAAATTATCAAGTTTTATGGTTCTTATGTGGAATCGTTTCAAAGGGTTTATACTTTCTCTTGAAACTTATAAAATTTAGGTTGTGTTATTCTATGATCACGTTTAAAGACTCCCTCTCTCGAGTGCCGAAACTTAAACAATCAAATTATTCAGTTAATGATTAATTAATTGAAAACATTAAAAATAAACAACACAAATAAACTTTAATAGGAAACCTTGAAGAACTAAAAATTATCAAAACATAGAAATATAGATTATATCAAACCCTGATAGAAGAATTAGTTCATGATGGACTCAGAAGCACCGACACGCTGCCGGCGACAACGTATCGGTGTCTGATACGTATCAGACACCGATACGCCTCTGACACGTCGCCGACGCGTGTCTGAGTCGCTTGCAGCGTGTTGGAGGCTTGGATGGGCAGCCGGCAGATCTGAAAAGGCAGAAAAAAGAGAGAAGAAGGAAAAAGAGAAGGCAACTTCTGGTATGTGGAAAGGAAGAAGGAAGAAGAAAAGGAAAGAAAAAGAGAGAACAGAGAAGAAGAAGAGACCTGGAAGAGGAAGAAGCTCCGGTAGAGGAGGAAGAAACTCTGGCAGCTTCTGGTTCCATTGTCACGTCTGGGAAAATGTGTGTTTGGGGGAAAGGAAAGAAAACAATCAAGGAAAGAAAAGACTGCACATGAAGAGATGGATGAAATGAAAATTCATCATTTTAAAAGTAAAAATTTCAAAAGCGGTGCCCACTACTGTAAAGTCATAATTTTATCCCGTTGTATACGTTTTGTGTAGCTGTATTTTATTAATAAAACAATATATAATATTTTATTTGAAATAATTTGTACCATTTTACCCTTAAACAAACAATCAAACTTGTATAAGAATCTCACACTTCTTCCTCACTGCTAATGGCCGAAAATTGGCAAAAAAATTCAGAAACTTATTTCAAACTTATTTCATCTTTGCAAGATCAAGAAGAAGATATTTTTTCAAGTTTCGGGTAATATCACTCCTATCTTATTTAAGTATTTGAAATTAATGTCAAGTTTGATTTCTATTTATTATTATATATATGATTTAATAAGTATAAAAAAATATTATGTGTAGGCGACGTATTGTGTCGAAACTTTTTTAAAAAATCGCATGTCGGCGTGTCCGTGTCGGTACTTCTTAGATGATGGATGAAAGAGAAACTATCAAATTGATGATAAAAAACATATAACTGATTTGGAGTTGAATCGATCTTCTTCGCGTTGTTGCTTTCATTCTCTTTCTTGATATCTTGCTTTGGCCTAGTTGAATTCTTCTTAAAAAGTGGTCTCTAGGATTTATGCCTTCTTGAAGTCCTTCAATGAGTTGGAGTGGAATTGGGCTTTTAAAAGATGAATTAAAATTCAAACCCTAGCTGAAACGATGATCGACGCCTAGATTGGGCACCTGAGCACCGCAATTCTGTCATGCTGGCACCTGGGCGCTTGGACCCACTTTCGAGAAAAAATCAGCAACGTGGCGCTTAGGCGATGTGGGATAGCGCCTAGGCTCACACTACACAGCCTTCAGTATTTTTATCATAACTTTTTCTTCTGATATTCGATTGAGGCGATTCAAAGTGCGTTGGGAAGATAACTCAAAGGGATACAACTTTATTAGAAATAGCTTTTTTCCAATTCAAATATTTACTATGTCAAAAATGGGTCTCAATATCCGGCTAAAAATCTGGAACATTTTTGTGCGGTTGAAAATTGATTTGTGAAATATTTTGATCATATCTCACTCCCTTTTGACCTCTAAGTGCATCCGATTTACTCCTAGCAATCGTCAATTATCGTTTTGTGGTCCAAATCAATTATTGAAAAGTTGCAATTGAGTTCTCAAACGTTGGATTTCATAATTTTTCGTCGTTATTCACTTCTTCGTTACCTATCCACCTGTTGAAGCATCAGTAACGTTACGATATTAAGGCAGTAAGCCTGAATAGAAATAGTAGACTTTGGCATGTTTAGGAACATCATGGTTGGGACATTTTCGAAATAGATCCTTGAACCTTTTCTTTGCTTCTGGATAACTCTCGAGTTCATTCTCCTTCCGTTTCTGATCTGATGGACTCGAGATTGTGGAAAGAATTTCAGTGTAAATTTTTGCACCATGTTATTCCAAGATACAATGCTCCCAGCAAGTAATGAATATTGCCAATCTCTTACATTGTCCTTCAAAGTATGAGGGAATAAACGAATTCGAAAGGCATCTGCTAACATCCCTTCATGACTGATGACCTTATATAGTAGGAAAGCTCGAATGTGATCATGTGGATTTTCTTGTGCTTTTTCATGGAACCCGATGATTCTGGTATAAATTTATGACATCTGGTCGAACATGATAGTTAGCCTACTCGAATGGAGGGTAGAAGATTTTCGGCCATTTTTGTTTCCCTTGCTATTCTATATTCTCTGCTTGATTACCTAAAAGTTCTTTTGAGTTCTGGATCTAACAGTAGAAGCTCGAGCTGGTCGGAATCTTGCATATGCTATTGAATAGTACCTGAAAAGAATACAATACACAAAAGAGATAAGATTGTGATGAATAGCCAAAACAATTTTTTTTCGAGCACAATTACAAATTAATGAATTCAGTTTAAAAACTTTATTTTTCGACGTCGTCAAAAACTTGTTCAATGAAATCCTACAAGTGTACGAGATTGTTGACGAGTAATAATAATGTAGTGAGTAAACGTATCATCCACAAGAATAAATTTTATATCGAATAGTGTTAATTCTTTATTAGATTCAAATGTAAATTTAGCAAAAGAGATTTATGCGTTTACGTCCAAATTATCTACTAATTATCTGAGATGATTTTGAATTAAATATGAGATTTATGTGTTAGAATTCTGAATCCACCTATTACTATCATATTTTTATTCTTGACCGATGTCATCTAGTGTGATTTGTGTAGTCTTAACAATTGATAATCCAATTTTATTTAACAATATCTCTTGACGTAAGTTAAACCTATTCAAAGCACGATTCGATCATGTTCCTATTACAAATTCATATATAGCCCCTGTTTGTCTACTATTATTCCAAAAAATTGTTTGCTACAGTAAGATTCTTCACAACACATTTATCCAATAAAATATTCTACACACAAACCAATAAAGTTACTTTACTTTTCAACCACACATTCTCCAAAAAATACTATTCATTACTCTATTTTTCTCTCAATAATGGGAGACAAACAGGCCCATAAAGTAATGTATTAAATCTCAAATATATATGATTGCACACGTCATATATGTTATTTTTAACTTCTATTGACCGTGTGTTAAAATTGTAAAGTTCTAACCCTATCATGCACCTCATGAAAACAACCAATTACCTAAATGGTGCGTAAGTGTTTAAACAATTCAACAAGGCATTCAAGATCTACCAAAAATACAAATTAACTAGACTACATGGTCTTCGAATTAAAAATAATCAACAAAATGTTTCATCTTCATCAAATACAAAAAAGATCTAGGTTAGCATGTTTATAATGATAATACAACAAAATAATTGAAAAATCATCCCTTTGAATGTATATGAATACAAGAAATATGTGGAATCAATTTCTTGTTTTTAATCTTCAACTCCGAGCATTGTTTCTTCAAGTTCTTAATGTTATTTGCCTTGGATTCTTTGCTAGGTTTGTTCTTCTCCTTCAATTGTGGTGAATTGGCGCCCCTTAATCGTATGATTTTTGAGTTATGAATGATATGAGAGACGTCAGAGAGGTCCCTTCTATGTTCACGTTGTGTATTTGAGGTTGGAATTGGGTCAAGAATTGCGTCAAAATTGGTTTCCAAAATGAGTTTGCATCGTAGAAGGAAAGCTAGAATTTCCCCGAATCATACACCATGCGATTGCATGGTAGGCGTTGCTTGGTCTCGAGTTAACCAAATTAAGGGGTTGCAATCGCAGCCCTATACGGCGTGCGATTGCACCCCCATATCTTCCAAAGTGTTCACTTTGGTCCTCTAGTTTCTTCTTCTGTTTGATTGAATCCTTTGTTCGTGCAATTTCATCCTTTATCTTTTAATTGCACCCAATTGATTCCGTATGATTTTCATTGGAGAAGTTTGGAAAGAAATTAGAGAAAATCAATATCGCTAAGTTTCACCAATGATTGTCTACAATAAAAAATAAAGAAAATAAATTCTATTGAACTTAAAATGAGAATGAAAGTTTATCAAAACATCAGAATTGTGTGATCCCATTTGCATCGGAACATGGTAGCGTCAGGAAAAGAACAAGTTGCTCCACCCAGTGCATATTTTGGGGTCGTTCAGTTGCGAAATTAACAGAGTAGGGCACAAGGAGGTGGATGGATTAGGTGGTTTATGACGATGAAGCTCAGAACACTGAAATAGGCATGCTGGTCAGGGAGGAACATAGGCAGAAGAAACTGAAGGCAGCAGACACTGAAGATCAATAAATGTGTGCTGATTTCCAGGGCACTTGAGCAAGATTCGGGTTGGATCAACTGTAGCAAGAATGGTGTGGTGGATTTTATTTTGATGGTGCATGGATGTTTGTTTCTGGTTATTGATGGTTTCAGGATGGTGTGCCATTAAGAGCACGTGTCAGTGAATCTATAGGGCAGGGCAGACCTATGACACCATCTCATTTTTTTGCTGATAAACATAAATTGGGACTTCTTTTAATGAATAGCACACATGATTTGAACATTAGCTTTTTTTGACAGTAGGAACTGTACTGTGAACAGTGACCTTTTCTCGACAAACAATACCTAAAATTATAGGTATTATAGTCCTATTTAGTATACACTGGACCTCCAAACAAAAATGGAAAGTTTTAAAAATAAAAAATTTCTGACTTACAACTAATAATTATGTTAAGAAAATAAGTCAAAATATATTCTTGTTTTTACACTTAAAATAAGTGCATATTGTTGCTAGTATTTGATAAAATCTTTATGAATTATACTTGATATTTATCATGCATAATTTTTTCTTTGTTGGGTACCCTAATGAACTTAAGTTTGCAGGTAATACTTGGAAGATCAACGGAGGATATCAATGTTGATATTGATTTAAGCAAAGAAGGACGTGCTAATAAAATATCTAGACGACAGGTGGGCTTGTAATCCTCTCTGATTTGAATGTGGAGACTGTTAGTAAGATTCAATATTAATGTGAAAATGGTTTACACTGATGGGTAGTTTTCCGTCTATAAAATTATCGTATTTAGATTGTTTGTAAATGACCGAAAGTAGTGGGTCTGATGTCCTTTCTGTGCAATGGTACGCCTACATCCGTTAATTGGATTTTCTAAATAAACCTAATGGATAATAGACGTTTTATTAGTGGTCTTCTCTTGGAATTATTAAAAATAATTCAGTTATTTACTCAGCCTGATAATTTTTCAAGTGATTACATATAAACTTTTCTTAAAATTGAAACCAGACTTTGATTCCAAGATAGAAGATTGATGATGATGCTGATTGGAAAAGGTTGGTGATAAGAAGAATGTGAGGTTTACATGTATTACCTGAGCAGAGATGATAATAGTTAAAAAAAAAAGAAAAAAAAATGTCAAATGGGTCCTACTATTATGACTCTACTCATTTTGGTGACAAAATAATTAGACAAGCCAGTATATGGACATTCATTTTCAGCATATTGATATATTTTTAATCGATCAAACACTTAGCACATGCCAGTATCTTGCATCTATGTCCAGTCCATGTTTCCACGTAAGGAAGGTAGATCTGTGAACCAGCTCCCATGAGACTTGTTTGCAGACTTATTTTTCAATTTAAATATGAATGATCGAGCCAAAAAAGTGATTTGTCTGGAGTTACAAAACCTTCTAATGAGTTGGGAATGGCTTCAGCTCATTTGGCATTCCTTATTTTTAAGCTACCATGACAATTTTTTTTCTCTGTATGTCATTAGGCACTCATCCAAATGGAAGCGGATGGTTCTTTCTTTCTGAGAAATCTTGGTAAGAGTCCAGTCTCTGTGAATGGCGTTGCAATAGCTACTGGACAGTTGCTGACCCTTAGTTCCAGTTGTTTGATTGAGGTAATATTTCTGTTACACCTCTTGAATTTCTTAGTAGATGGGTTTCATTCTTAGTTACAATGATGTCGTTCCATTATATTATCTCTTATGAGAAAAACAATATGAGTCATTATATTTGTACAATGTACACAAACTTTTATGGATTAAACTGAGAGCAATTAATAACGTTAAATAAGAAAATCGAAAGCGACAATAACACACAATTTAATGTACTTCACTCTCAATGTGAGAGCTAATGCACCTGATGCTGCAGTAGACAAGTACGCAGATGCATTTCGAACCGGCCATCATCTGAAATTGTCTTTGTAAATAGGAAAATATGTGTGTGTCAGGCATGTGCAAAAATATGTTTTCAATTTTCTTTGGAATGCGCATTGTGCTGACTTATTATGTTTATTTTCTTTGTTAAAGCAGCCTTTTTAGTTCATAGAGTTGACTTCCACACATTTTTAGAGGTTACCCTCGTCTCACGACTTATGTTCATTATCAAGGACGACTTCACACACCCATAGTGGTAGCTTGAGAAGTCATCTACGCACACATAAATATACCTTTTACCACTGAGACTTTCAGTCTGAATTGGCCCTATCAAGTCTATATGTAATAATTCAAAATAGTGGGAGGTAGCAAGAAACAGACCTTGTTTATGTCCAGTTCTAGTTTGTTTACCTTTTTTATATGAAAACCGCACACCCCTTCAGGTTTTTCAGTGAGCTTAGGAAATCCTCTTACTACAATGAGTTTGGTAAGTTTGACCAGGTCTCCATAGTTGAGGTGTCCTAACTATTTGTGTCACAAGTTTTTAAAGTTAGCTTTTGGAATATGACATGAAATTTCAGATTTAGGTAGATATCATTTATCACTTAATCTAGTACTACATAAGATACAACTACCATCATTTTTTAGAATTTTGCATGAATTCTTTGTGAACATGACCATAAGATCATTATCACAAAGTGGACCTACACCAATCAGGTTAGCTTTTAAGTCAGCAACAAATAAGACATCATTTCGAATGGAGAGTTCATCAATGACAATGGTATCAACACCTTCAATTTTACTTTTAGCCCCATCCTCAAAAGTAACCAGATCACCTACATGACTCTTATAGTTGGTTAGAATGGAACGATTACATGTCATGTGTCTAGAGCACGCGGTGTCAAAATATCAAGAGTTAGGCACAATGGATTTATATGCTATATAGACAACATAGCGGCTAAGATTGCTCTTTCTTACCCAAACTTGCCTTATTCTAGCATTTGGATTATGTTTTAAAGTACCGGCAAGCAAGTTAACTCTTTTTTTGATGATGTTTCATGTGGGACAAGCAGTGAAGTGAATCGTGTCCATACTTACAACAGAAACTACATCCGACAGTGTGTTGTGTTTTATCTTTCTGATTTAGAAGAGTCATACTTTATTTGATCACTTGATGGAGTGATTTGAGTCAAGTTTTTGGAATCGGTTAGAACCTACTTTGAGTCAGACACTGCTATGTCCTTGTTGTCTGAGATTCTACCTGCTTACTTCACTGCAGCTTCAAAGGTCTGACATGCTAATCCATCAAATCCGATTTCGTTGACAAACTTCAACTTATTAGATTCCTTCTCCTCCCTTTTCCTTCATATCTTAAGCTCTCTTTGATGCTTGATGTTCTTCCATAGTTAAGAGCTTCACTTAGACGGGCTGATCCAATGGTTTGTTGTCTAACTCTTTCCATGGTGATTCAGTTCAACAATGAGCTCCAGGACTTGATTTTCCTTTTCCTTTAAGAGTTTGGAAAGAGTTTCATTTTCAGTGCCAACCACAACTCTTTCTTTTTCAATGAACTCAATCATTGAATGAAGAGTAATATTTTTTCTCTAGCCCGGACTTGGTCCGGCTATCTCTAACCAACGAGTTTGTACTGCAGGCAACAATTGTAGTGATATTCATTGCTTTTTTGGACTTGGACTTCTTCAATGTGTTAGCCCATTTAGCAGTTATGTGTCCAAATCCTTCACATTCATGGTATTGAATATGAATTTGAGTTCTCTCCATCGATGAAGTTAGATTTTACCTTGAGTTAAAGAATTTCTTCTGTTGTGGTTAATGTTTTGAATTTCTCCCTTTTTATTGTTATTTAAGAATTTCTTGAATTGTTTTGTGAGCATGGACATATGTTCATGACTTTCATTTTCTTCATCCTTAACATTCTTGGTTTTAAAGGCAACCCGAGATCCTTTTTCTTTTTTTCTTTTTTCTCCTATGGAGGTACAACTCATAGGATTGAGTAACCTGCAAACTCTTCAACCTTCATGCTTTCAATATTTTTACTCTCCTCTATGACAGTTAATTTGGAATGAAATCTATCAAGTAGTGATCTAAGAATCTTCTTCACTATATTGCTCTCTTAATAATTCTATCCCAAAGTGTATGCCAAGTTGTTGATGTCACTAAGCTTGGCGTAAAAATCTTGGAATTTTTCATCTTATCTCATTGTTAATTGTTCAAACTCAAGGGTGATCATTTGAACTTTTGATGACTTTTACAATGGAAGTTCCTTCATGAGCAACTTGCAATACCAGGCTTCGTTGGCCACCTTGCATGTAGAAATCAAGTGAAATTAATTAGAAACCACAAAAGAAAAAATAGCATTTAAGGCTTTTGAATTCCAACTAGCATTATTAAATTCTCTAGTCACTCGCTTCTCTACCTTTTTTTCTCTCTTTTTTCATTTTCAGTTACAATGGGTACTTCATATCCGTACACGATTAAATGCCAAGCCTTTTCATTGAGGGATTAAACATAAAACGGCTTCCTAATTTTCCAATAGGAGTAATTAGTCATGTTTAAAATAGGAGGTCTAAAGGGTGCTCTATCCATATCTAGGTTTTCCTTGATCACACTTTTTAAAAGTGAATCCGCTCTGATACCGAGTGTAAATTCTAAAATCTAGATAAATTTAAAATGAATTTTAATTTCACTATTATAATTCTGGACGACAATCCATTAGAACTTCCTATATAATTAGTTTCTAATGTTTCTGATTGCAACGTGTAGGATATTACCGTGTTTGAGCAGTTTTAACTAGGTGCGGAATTTAAATAGTGTATTAATACTTGAACACCAGATATAACGTGGTAAACCCCGAAGGGAAACATCCATGGCCCCTATGCCATGGGTAAAACAATCCACTAATTAATTTGATAAAAAATAGAGTATCTGGTTTTTGTAATTTCACAAAATTAATAAAAGAACAATAAAAAAGAATAAAGAACAATTTTCTTTGTTTCTTTTTCTTTTGACTTGATGATGATGTGGAATCAAACGGTCAGTCGCAACCTAGAAAATTAAGCGCTTCCCTATCACCGCTTCCCTATTGTACTCGGTCGCAACCACCATTTGGATTAAGAATCACCATTCTTAACTTCACATCAAATAGTTTGATCAAATTGTAGAATTGTAAATTAAGCACACGTTTTGTATTATCCAAATACTTGAAGATGTTGGCTTTGAAAATATCCAATGAAGTATCACGTCGCGCGAACCTGCTAGAAGATGGCATAACTGCTTGAAATAATAAATAAAGCATCACGTTGCCCGAACCAGCAGAAAACTGTAGGTAAAATAATTATCAAATATAGGAATTAAATCTTACCTAATAATCTGCAATAAAAAAAGTAAGAGATTAACATAAAAAAAATTTCTAGATTTGCAGTAGGTTAATATAAGGATAATTTTAATTTAGGGTTGTGCTATGGATACATAGCAGTATAGCACAATACATAAGGGTGTCCATAATGGACACTTGGAGGCCCCCTATTGGGGGGGTGCCTGGGCCCGCAGGCACCTTCCTAATATGGGGTCTCCACGTGTCCATTATGAACACCATTATGGGAAATGCTCCCTTTAATTTAACACATCCTTATATTCTCCTTCTAAATAAATCTAAAAATATTAAAAAGATATCTTAGATTTGTAGAAGTCCAATGTAAGGAACCTCGAGGGATTGCTCAATTGGTCAGGCCTTGGGTTTGCTCCCCAATGGTCACTAGTTTGAGTCCCCTTAGGGCTACTGAGGTGAGTACCTGGCCGTAAACTTCAAGGCCTCGTGGGATTAGTCGAGGTGTGCGCATGAGGTGTGCGCAAGCTGGCCCGGACATTCACGGTTATCAAAAAAAAAAAAAAAAGTCCAATATAAGGAAAGGTAACTTTAATTTACAAATCTTTATATTTTCCTTCTAAATAAATTTGAAAATATCTAGAATGGTATAATATTTATTCTGCATGAGCTGTATATGTATAATAAGAAATCCTGTTATATAAAGGGTAAACAATAAAATTCGCAGCTCTAATGTTTTGGACGGATCTGCTTACCATCTCAGACAGGACTGATTATCGAAAAAAAAATGAAACCTTATTCTCACGATTTGGACAATTTATTTCCAAAGTATGACAATCAAAAATCACAAGTGTATTAAGAAAGCCAATAAATAAAATTTGTAAAGTATTGACATATTTTTCCAACAATTACTAAAAAGGAAAAGTCAAAGCTTCAACATGTTCTCTTACTATATTCCTTTTCTTTTACTGATTTGGCATTACCATAAAGACGTGAAGAATTGGAAGCTATTGAAAAATTAATGGTTAAATTATATAGGCTCTTGGCCACCAATATGGCTGATTAATTTTGCTATAATCGGGAACAGTTTAAGGGAAATGATTTCGCTTGATTTATGATAAATGTACTCTGTTAAATTTCTCATGAGAGAATGAATTGAGTTTTCGGTAGGAATTCAAATTTCAATTAGGGTGTGTTTGATTGCAAGTATGGAATTTACATGGAAAGAAAATAAATTCTAGGCAATTAAATTGCCTAGAACTTATTTTGCATGAAAATTGTCAATTAAATGCGTTTGATTGATTTAATCTTCAACCTAGAAAATATAATACTTGTCAATTTTTATTGGTGGGTAGATGAGAGAGAGATGAGGTAAATGAGAGAGAGAGAATTACCTGGAAAATAAAAACTTACTCCCCTTAAAGAAAATATTTTCCTTGTTTTTAAGGAAAATATGGTCAAGTGACCAAAAGTAGGAAAATGTTTTCAATGGATAAAAATATCAATCAAACAGCACAAAAATAGGAATTTGGATGGAAAAATGACATGTTCCATAAAAAATATTGGCATTCAACCGCACTCTTTATCATTTTCTTATGAGTTATTCCCCAAGTAAAGGGAATAACTCACCGAATTTGTACACAGCAGCATCATGTGCATCTGTATGTGTGTGTGTTTTTCCCATCTTTGAATATTTGTTGTCATTTCAAATTTCTGTACCAATTTCCTGTGTACCTGTAGACTGATTCTTTTCTTATTCCATTCGGTTTATTTTTTCACAGATTGCTCCATATTTCTCCAATATTCTCGCTCAATAATTCTCATAGCAGATAATCATGATTTCAATCCTAAGCCATGAGAATCATTTTAAATTTTTCTAGTAAGATGTATTTGCAAGTTCCCCTTGTTTCCATTTTCCTGAATTGATTGAAGCTAAATGATATCTTTTTCCTTAAGTTGACAGCTGTGCCATAAGCTTTGTGTCAATAAGTCCAAACATTTGAAGAGGTTATTTACAGGTCTAAAAATCTTGCAAATGCTTCATGAGAGAAATGCAACTGCTACTTTCTAGTTTCTTGATCCTTTTACTTTGGTTTTGGTTGTAAAAACTTTTATTTCATTTGATCACTAACTAGCTGGTGTTTGGGGGTGAGGGTGGAAGGTGTTGTTAAGTTTATCAATTGATCTCATGTAATATCATTAGGATTTCTAGCCATGCAAATGTTGATTGTCGATATCTATCTCCTGAGGTTGGTTTCTTAACCCACCTCTCTCTCTCTCTCTCTAAAAAGCATATCTTTACGGGATTATAGTTTCTGTGACTTTTGGAACTGAATTAGTTGAATGAAAACTGTAATTACTGTACCCAAATGCTTGTTCGTACGTCCTCTCTAGCCTAGTAGGCCTCATGGTTTTGTTCCCAAAAAGTCCCTCACCGTGCACCTAACTGGAGGCATCATATGTATCTCAAGATACTCCAGTTTTGATGTAGAAGCATCTCTTTCTATTTCTTTTCTTTTCTTTATAGGCATTTAGTGATATGATTGGTTGCTTTCCCTTCTAACCCCACAGTAGACTCTTAGCCCATGATTCTCACCTGAATGAATCTAAATACTCATGAAATTAGTTCGATCAAATACTTTATGTTAGCATGTAGAGAGAAAGGTGTAAGAATTTCGATTTCAACTGATAAGAGTTAATGTATATGTTAAGAATTAATTTGTAAGTGGAGTCTGAATATTCTTTGTGATATCTACATCTATTTCACTTATTACATTAGCTTCTTCATCTAGTTTGTGATTACTTTGTAATTTGAGGGAAATCGAGGTTTCCCCTTACAACTGCTGCATTATCATGCTCTCACTGGCTTCATGAATTCTACAATGCAAATAACTTTTTCCAAATCGTAAATTTGCAGATAAGAGGAAGGAGCTTTGTGTTTGAAATCAACGAAATATATGTGAAGCAGCACTTGGAAAACGTCGTCCAGAAAAAAGTAAGGAAAGATGAGCAAATTTGATTGGTTGAAAGCGTAACAGTAAGAATGCCCTGTTTATTTAAATAAATTATAGATCCTGGAGGGAGAAATAATTTTCTCCTGTCCAATATAACGTGTACATATATTAACTTTTATTTTGTTGTTGGTAGAGTACATAATCTATTATCCTTTCAACAAAAATCTGTGGGGATTGTATCGCAATGTCCCATCTGGGCTTTCTTGAAGAATATGTTTATCAGTGTTTGTTATGTGGGGAAAGACTATTTCACCAATCGAGTCACGGATAACTAATGTAATTATCATTTTCCGTAAAGCGGTGACAAAATCCCTTCCCTGTGTTTCTCTCGTGTGAATATATGGCGCTTTTCTACGCCCTGAAATAGTGGTTTCCTATTGCAAGAAATGGTTGGAAAATGGGAAGGTTTAAATGGTAAAATTGTCGTCAGATTTAAATTTGATAAAATAATGAGTTGCTTTATTTTAAAAGACATTTGATCTAATAGTAGTGCCCTTTCAATTTTTAGTTGTTTTTACACAGCGTTAAAAGCTAGACTCAGATTTAGAACGCTACACTATAAATCAAATTTTATTTTATTGGTTAAATATTCATGCTCGTCTAAGTTACTAACTTTTGCAGTGTATTCTCATTTCTCGACGTAACCATGAAATTATATTCTCAATAAAATATCAAGTACAGAAATTTCAAGGGAGAGAAGGGTGATAATTTGGCTTGGCGGCTCGGTAGAACGGAGCTTAGCCTTAAAAAAAAAAATTTTAAATTAAAAGCTACGTGTAGCTGCCGTCATAAAAAATAAAATAAAATGTGGAGCCGACTCGGCTCGAGCCTAAAGCTTGGGTCGAGTCTAGAATTTTTGGCCCAGCAAAAGTTCGGCTCAGCTTGGGCCAAAAAAAGTTCGAATCATTTTTACTCGAACCGAGCTTGAGTTTTGAGTTTCGGCTCGACTTGTTAACATCCCTAAGGGAGAGAAAATTTGACATCTTTGTTGGCATAGATTTCATCACTTCAATTGGGACAACACGTAATAATATTTTTGAGAGATAATGCATGTTGGCTGAGCTTAAAAGCAGCTAGTTATCTGCTTCTTTTGACAACATTGAAATAAGCTGCTTTTAAGCTTAGACAAACATGTTATGGGATCTTCATTTTTTTTTTATTATTATTATTTTTTAAACAATGAGTTGAAGTTTGGTACTTGAATGGGGAATGAGTGCAAGTTTGGCTGATCTTAAAAGTATACTTACAAATAAATAAATGAAATTTAAAATAAATATTTCTTTTATTGATTCAAGTTGAAAAGTAAGTAAACTACTGATTTTAACACATAAGAAGTTGAAAATGAGATTTTTACTTAAAAAAGAAAAAAAAAATCAATATACACCTAAGCCAAACATGCCTCTTTAATCAACTAACTATGTTGGGACTCGAAATTACCAGTCCGATTCCAGTGGTCCAATTTTCAGTAAAATGAATATTAAAATTTTGTGTAAACTACACATGGGATCCCAAACCTTTGATAGTTTTGACAATAAGGTCCAAAATCTTCGATTTCTTGCATCTAGGGTTCCAAACCTTACAAACACTACGACTGAGGGTTCTTTTGCGATGTAAGCCATTAGTTTGACCTTTAAAGTATCAAAATTTTTAGTGCAGTGATAATTTTACTTTTAGTTTGATTTAAAACAATATTTTCTCTAAAGAAGCAGAGATTAGTGAGAAAATATTTGTTTACATCATACTAAGGGTTAAAATAGTCATTTTACAAAAACAAAATAGACATTATTGGCGTTTCAATCACAAAAGGACACAAATATAGATGTTTGAAAGGTTTGGGACCTCGGGTGCTAGAAATAAAAAAATCGGGATTCATCATCACAACCTTCAAAGGTCCGAGAACCAAGATGAAATTTATCATAAAATCTTAAAAATTGACTACAAGACCTTTTTATTTATACTAGTTGTATGGCCATGCAATGCATGGCT